>JZKD02S1151289.1:106905-128698 GCA_000966675.3 Picea glauca
ATTGGTAACTCCACCAAAGATCCAAAAGGTTTTCTTTGGCACCCAAATTTGCATCTCACAAGTGTACAAGACAATAAACAAGATAGTCTTTCACTATCCTCTCCATATTAATTAGCCAAAAAATAAAACCTGTAATGGATATATTCTTTGTAATAGAAGTAGCTTCAACTGAGAGAAACATGGTGTGGTAAAAGGGCTTTGTTAAATAAGAGGCCAAACTAAAGAGACAAAAAATTCTCAGCTCAAGTAGAGCTTGCCACAATTATTCAGATTTCACTTGCTAATTAAAAACAGAGTTAGCAACCTTCAAAATTTCCAAATCTGATAGAGACACAAAGGTTTAGATGTGTAGAAATAGTTTCCAAGGAGTATCTTTCTGCTGGCTAGGATACATGCTAGATGAGGTCTCTACACCAATTCCTTTAAAAGAACAATGCTTAGCACATGGAAATAGGTATCATCCTTGGACCTTGACTAACAATTAGATTTTAAACTTTCTTTTAAGTTCAATTTATTCTATTCATTTTCTAAATGTTAGAATTTAGGGAAATGACAATAAATCAAATTCCTTTCCAAAGGCATAAATGAGCATTAAACAATTACCTTTTCCTAAGAGATTTTAGGTCTAGGATGAAAATACTACTAATGAGAGTGAAGGTTGACAATAAACCTTGTAGCTTATCATTAAGGAAACCTTGTTCCCTTTCTCAAATCCACAAAGGAAAACATTGCTTATTTCTGATTTCAAAAACAAATTTTAAGAATAGGATCTACGCAGGCTCAAGTTTTCACACTTGAGATCTTTTCACACCCTAAGCTTTGATACCATGTTAGAATTAGGGAGAACAAACAAAAATAATACCTTTTTCAAATTTATGAAAAACTAGATCAGCAAGATCATAGTATATCTTAAATAGAACATAAATCAATAGGAAGATAGTAGATCTCAAACTTAGATTTGAACCATAGATATCTAAGTAAGCAAATCAATAGATCAAGTTTCTGAGTAAGAAAATCAATAGATCTAAACCATAGGAAAACAATAGATCTAACTTTTTGAGTAAGCATGACAATAGATATAACTTTCTGAGTAAACATGACAATAGATCTAACTTTCTGAACAATATTTCTGAGTATATACATCAATTAGATCTAAACATTGAGCATTACAATATAGTAGATCTTAACAGTATAAAGCAATATAGCCATAAAATTATTTCTGAACAATTAGATCTGAATTAGAATGAGTAGATCTAGATCTAAATAATTCCAAAACTATGAGTTAGCATCTTACCTTGATATTTTCTTACCTCTACAGCATGAAGAACAACATGACACAAATGGGGGATGAGAATCCACTGTAGTATGCTCAGAATAAAGTTTAGAGTCATGGATCTGCCTCTAGGGTCAGATCACTCATCAAGAGAAGTATAGGATTGATCAAAACCTTCACCCTAGAATACTCAAAACCCTACAAACCCTCACACACAAGAGTGGCTGCTAGAAAGGTGGGACGACTACTTGAAGTAAATATTCTGGCACCTTACCAGGGTGCTACAACCCTCAACAATACAGATCCAGGTGACAACAACCTTCAAAGAGGGTTTTTCTGATGAAAGAAGAGGGCTAGCAAGTGACAAACAAGGTAAGAAACAATCACATCATTCCCACCAGAGAAAAGGGCACCTTGATCTTCCACACAACAACAAAAACTCAAACAACACCTGGCAGCAAGATGAAGAGGAAAAAAACTGTCACAAGAAGGTTGTTCACTACCACAAAGGTGGCCACAAGCTTCCCCAAAGGAGCCACACACTGTCACAAAGGCCACTGACTGTTATTAGGAGGCCAAAGACTGTTACAAGGAGGTCGCTCAATTATCCAAGGAGGCCGCAGACCATAAAGACGTAATCCGCCAATATGAAAAGAAAAGATGAGTGTTTGAGAGGAGGGAGAGGGGTTCTTATTTATACTTTTGGGTAGGGTTTAGTATAAAAGAAATATTATTAAAAATAATATATTTAATTAATATAAATATTAATTAAATATATTTATAAATTATATTAATTAATATTTCTTATATTAACCCCTAAGACAAAATACAAAACCCCCAAGCAAACTCAAGCCCAAAACAAACAAAACAAGGGTGGTGGGTTTAGGAGAGGTTTACACATGTCTATATACTTCTCAAGGTAACTAATCAACTTTATCATCACTGCATATGGGATACATCCCTCATGTGGTCATGCCCACCTTCAAAGGAGGACCATACACCAACAAACATCTGATCAAGGACCAGGTTGCCCTAGAACATTTCTGGGTCTTATCCACCAAGGTACAAGACCAAGGATCAATCCATGTCCCAGACATGGGTACCCTGGAACATATCCAGGGGCCCTAGACATATCTAGGGAGTTTAACTGCTTGGTCCCAGACCAAGAACCCCAGTCATCTACTGGGGTCCCTCACAAGGGTCTTCACTGCTTGGTCCCAGACCAAGAACCCCAGTCATCTACTGGGGGCCCTTACAAGGGTCTTTTGTTGCTTAGTCCCAGACCAAGAACCCCAGTCATCTACTGGGATCCCTTACAACAGTCTTCACTACTTGGTCCCAGACCAAGAACCCTAGTCATCTACTGAGGGGGATTATAAGGGTCTTTTTCTGCTTGGTCCCAGACCAAGAACTCCAGTCATATATTGGGGGCCCTTACAAGGGTCTTTTTCCATGGCTTTGACTGTTTGGTCCTATACCAAATCCCCGGGAGTGCACTGGGGGGGCCTAGATCTCAACTAGGGTCTTTTCCATCCTCCCAGA
Organism: Picea glauca; assembly: GCA_000966675.3. Classification (NCBI taxonomy): domain Eukaryota; kingdom Viridiplantae; phylum Streptophyta; class Pinopsida; order Pinales; family Pinaceae; genus Picea; species Picea glauca. Next base: position 109,721 of record JZKD02S1151289.1, read on the forward strand.
GAATGGCTCTTGTAGCTGCTTTAAATTCAACACTAAGAACCATGAACACTTGTTCCAAGTACATGTTACTCTATACATGTATTTCCTCCTTTGTTTTTTGAACACTTTGCACCATTTCTTCCTATCATTGAAGACAATATCCCTTCAAAACATAATTTGAAGGTGAAATTTATTTCCCAAGGATGCAACACTTTTTCCATTCTAGTGGAAAATCTTTCTCAAACCATCATTGGAATAAAATGTCTTTGCTTCAGATAAGTACATGCATATTGGAAGATCTGAAAATCCCATCCGATAGGTCATGTGAATCATGAAAATTAGCTACGCAAAAAGTGATGGCAAGCCAATGGCATCACACACAGAGTCAAAATAATTTTTACAAAGACTACGCAAGGAAAACCTTTCAAAATGTCCTATTAGGTATGGGCATGGCATGGCTAAATCTACATGCTTTCCAAATCATGTCAGCTAGGTTTTCAAAAACTTTCAAAGCTACTGATAAGATTTCAGAAATAGTAGCGAATTTAAGGAGAGTCGATATATACTCACAACCAGATCTCACAAGGTTTAAAGGGCTGAAAATGATTAAGCAATGAGCCAGTGCTCTCATCTTTGCATCAAGCCTAGGCTTATCCTTTCCGAAACAATGATATTCCCCTCATTTTCTTCTTTGTCTCTCTACAGAATTTGAACCTGCAACCTGTGCCAAGGAATGGTTTATTATAGGGAAGAATTCGTGTTGATTGATGTGTCAAGAATCTTAGTCCCAAGGGTTATGAAGTCGTGTTGATTGAATTACCCCATCATTTATTGAAACCAATTCCTTTAATTTGTGATGGTTTGAAGGGCCAAACTTGTGATTTAGAACTTCGACTTATATATCAACATCAATAATATAGCTTGAAGAGAAGAGTTAATGATGGGAAATGTTTTTCTTAGAGGGATAAATAGGGTTTTTTCCAATGGTCAAACAATCTCATCCCTGACCTGTTATATCCACTACCATCTAGGGTTTCCCTTATTCAATGTTCCTATTACAAAATTAATCACAGTCTAATATCATTTATGGGCAACAATTTGTGGTTTATTATTCAATACATCTCATATGAATGAGCCAAAGACGTAAATGTTATGCATCTTCGTGGCACTAATCAATAAACATTGGCAACATGATTCGGAATTTGGTTGATAATGTATTGCATGGAAACATGTAGCAGTAATTTGATTGTTATTCATTGAAGTGATTTTATGAATTATGATAACAATGATTTACAATATACATGAAAGATTTGGATAAGGTGGTTTCCAAGAAAAGAGCCACAAACTATTGGTTGTAAATGTGCATCCAATCTCTAATAAGTCATAACAATAATTTTATATCAAAGAGTAAAGATGCAATCAGAGTGTCAGAAGGAAACTTGAGTGTCATGTTTCCCAAAACATTCATCTTCATATCAGAGTCAAATGCAAATGAAAAAATATTTTAGATACAACATGAGATTAATGTTGTAGGCCGGGAAATTCCACATAAAATTTCAGCCTCAGATATAATTTTATTTACTAACATTCCCTGCATATGTAAAAATCTATACATAACTAACAACATACAATAATACATTCTTAATTATACAATTACAACAACATAATTAAATATATCATGCACAGTAACAACATGTAATTACACATAAGAATACTCATATTTTGTGAAAACATCGATTGACTGTAGACCTCAAACATTCCTCACAGCCATATGTTGCATTGCTCATAAATATCAATAGTGGGTCACCCCCGAGTTGGGGCTATGACTTCATGAGTGAAAAAGGTCTCTCACAAGTCTAACTAATGTCTAACCAGTGACACAATAAAAGCATGGATTCTAGTGCCAATTCCTAGCTCACTGCCTCTCATTCCCCACATACTTGTCCCACCTAGGATGTGTACCCATTCTCTGCTCAACAGTCCTTCAACTATCCCACTTCTCTTTCGGGGCTTCATCAACATGCAAGACAGGAAGTATCTGAGCACTGTAGCTTTTGGAACACAAGGCTACTCTAGAATTGCAACACCCACCTAGTGGTTCTCTCACCTAGAGAGAATGCTTACAGGTCTGACAACCTACTACTTCAAACCAATTCCCATAGGAATGAAAACCTGCTTCTTCATTACCATGCTCATAGTCCTGACAACCTACCTCTTCAACCCATACCACCAAGGATTTACAAAGTACTCTAAGCTCCATAGCTCCACTCTCCATCCATGGTAAAACCAGATAGAGTGAATGACCAGAATGGTGGTAAGAATTAATGAAGGAATGAATGATAAGAATGGTGGGAATTACACTAAATCCCCACATTATATAGGTATGTTCCCTTTATGACACTTGGCACCAAAGGAACTATCTTGTCCCCCACTTGTAATTCGTTCATCTTCCACAGGAACTTAGGATAAGTCATTATATAATATTTTAGGACATAGGAATAATATTATTTTATTCCTAGGCTTGAGCCCCTTGACTTAGACCCTTTTGCTTAAGCCCCTTAACACAATTTCCCTCTCATGGAGTCCTAGCCGCTCATACTCTTTTGTCTGACTTGGTTTGTAACAGTGATGTATTTTTTTCATAATATGAATGATTACATATTACAATGATAGGTTCATTGGTCTTTTAGCATCGAGGATCTCTGGCCTAATAATCACATAGGCACTCTAGCCTATAATTTCCTATCTCACCAACCTCTAAGAAATATGTACATTTACAATTGACTTTCATCTCAGGGTATTACATTCCCCTCCCACTTATTTATGCATATTCCCAAATGCATTATATACAATGTACACTCAAAATTCTTCAAAAAGAATCATGTATTTGCTATTGAATCTTGTTATCCTTTTGGTGCTCTTCTTTCCAAGCGCCAAATTATGTCTTCATACTTCAACTAGAAGTCTTTTGTTATATTCCACATAGTTTTTTCTGGTAAGAATTCAACTTATTATGGAATTCTTGAGCTTCCTCTTCCTTGCTACACTCACCCTTTCAGGCTCAAGCATCCCTTGATTTTTACACAGTCCTTCAACAATCCATCATGCCAAGGATTTCACACACAATGAGAGCGCCAACTCATTACCAGACCCCCACTAAGGGTTTACGCTATGTGCCCTTCATAGGCTCCAATGTCCCAATAACATCATTTCTTTCTAAAATTTCAAGCCTCAATAACCATCATCCCATCTATATCACACACATACAATCAACATGAGATAAAATCATTAACAATTTCCTTTAGAAATTCAATTTTTTTTAAGAAGGAAATTCAAATTTTCCCCATGTATGAGATTCCATCTCATAATTTCTTGGTTGTTGCAGCAATAGGAATCAATCTTTATTATGTCTTTCAACACCATTTTTCCTACAATACTTCCATCTTGCATTCAACCAAACAGATTATTAGTATTTAATATACAATATGTTTTTATTGTAATATCTACAAAAGATCATAAACTGATCTTAGAATTGTTTACACTTAACAATTTAATCACAGCTAACCATCCATTTATTAGTTAGAATGAAATTATCATTCTTTGCATATGCATTTTCAGCAACAAAACTTTTCTCTCTTCTAGACATAATTAGTTTCATTACTTTGTTCGTCTGACAGAAATTTTCATGTAGTCAGTCTTGATGTGACTACTTTAGGCTGCAACTTCTTTTGTTGCAATGTCTAACAACTCCTGAAACATTTTCAACCTCATGAGTTAGTAATAATTACAACATTTCAGTTGTTATCATATTCATTTTTATGGAGTATATCATTTATGCATGCATTCCCAAAAGACATTTCATAATGTCTTCAAGCATACACAACTCAACCTTAGCATGCATGAGTGAAAATATACCACTTTTACACTTTCATGATTATTCATGCATACTATTCAATGCACCTTTGCATTGGCTGCAAAATGACCTCATGTATCTAACCATGATGCCATCATAAACTCCATTGGTGCTTCCAGCCTTTTAGAATATAACCAATGTATCCATCCCACTTGAGATGGGTCCTCTTCAAGCTTTGTTGATGGGCGAAAATGACCGTCCATCAATTGGAAGAACGATTCCGGTCCAGGGTTCTCTAAGTAACCCAAGTCGTTTGGTATAACCCGTCCTGACAAGTTTAATGGCTTCATTAGCCAATCTAAGAATTCTAAAAGAAACAAAAATAAAATAAAATAAATAGGTAACTAATTACTAAATATTACATATTGTATGTACATATGTATATAATGTGACTGTAATAGGTGTAATTAAGCTAAAGATAGATAACCGTCATTTATATACATTATTTACAGGCTACAAGTTTTAATCTAAACTTGCTAAACTCAATATAAAAGTGACTGCTATGAAGAAGCAGATAAAGAAAGCACATAAAAATGTTTTTATGTTTTTGTTTTTTTTTATAAATATTAAACTAATGGAAGAAAATGTTATGAAACATAAACATATAATTAGTCAAAAGGCAAACTTTACATTCAAATTTCAGTGACAAACAAATAACAGGAAAATGAAATTGAACTAACCTATTATCAAGCTAATGATATGCATCCAAATATCTATGTGATCAGAAAACATATAACCACCTTGTCGAGGAGGGAAAGCTACACTGAACCTTAAGTTTGTTCTGAAAAAATGTAGAACAATTATGTTGGCAGTTAAATTTAAATAGCAGATAGAATGATACCAATAGTTACTGTGATCTTATAATTGCAAGAAATTTCTTTAAGAAAAATATGTTAAAAACATCCTTGCATTTAATCTATCAATAGAAATTAAAGGAGAAACCCTGTAATTGAAGTTGAAAAGATGATCACAAAATTTATATCTAAAGCATTTTTTATGGACAACATTCATAAAGGAATTATCCCAATAACATAATAAATGATGAAGACTAAATCTATCAAAACTTATTATAATATCAAGATGAACAAAAACTTAATGAAGACACCACCCATAAGAAGCTAAAGCCGAAATGTGTATTGTTGTTCCATTAAAGTCTGTTGATCAAAACTCCATTTTCTGCCCTAGGCGAGGATGTCTTGATTACAAAAATTACAAGTATTTAAAGAGTTTAGAAAAGCTAAACATCTTATCTCGTGGGATAATATTAAATCTCAAAAATTATTTGCTAATTATAAAATAGAGGGTAATAACCACTCCATATCACACTGTCTTTCTCAAAACTAAAATAAACTTCTTTATGTTTACAAAAGATATGCCAAATGAGCTCAGAAATAGTCCATAACATGAGATCACCACCAATTACTTGATATCCTGAAAAACAAAAATGAAAATAAAGGAGTTTAGATATTGTTATAACCAATAATTTCCACAAATTCGAATGAAGATAAACTGGCTACAGAATCAGCTGAAGCTAGTTTATTTTAAACAACAGAGATCTAATTAAATCTATAATAATAGAAACACTAAAATAAAAATACAACTAAGAAAATCAAACAAATCTTTACCTCATAACTGCATGCTAAATTTGACTCACAAGATTTCAGAGTTAACTACTGCTATAACACTCTCAACATTCTTTACTATTATGTTCCCAGTCCTTTCCAGACGGTTGCCTTGCCTTTGAACAATGGACTTTAGTCTATTATTTTCATTCTTTAATGAGTCGATCTGAGTGGAAAGGGTTTTGATTTTCAATTGAAGAATAGGTATGTCTGTATAATACTTATCGATCCAAAACACACAAACTTCACACCGTGGATCCGTGATAGCTATTGGAGGATGTCCACGACCATGTGTCAGAATGTATCCACTGTTGCATGTGGGTTTTTTACCGAATTGAATGCCTAGAAAACCTTATTACATCTTAGGCATGGTGGAATTTTATCCACATAGTCTAATTGTCGACTGTTGGAAGGGTTTCCACTGGAGATTTTATGTTAAGATTAGGGCAGAAAAATTAATTCATGCACATAAATTTATGAAATCTCATAACTAACATCTTTTTGCCCAGGTAAAAATGGTCGAGCATTACCTCATGACAAGGGTTTTCCTTCAAGGGGTCTGGCATGTGAAGGGATGTTTCTCTATGAGAGGTTTACCCAACACTATAGGAATGCCTGTAAAAATAAAATAAAACAAAATGCTTATCTTAACCGAAAGATGAATTCTGAGAAATTTACCTCCAAAGGTCGAGGCATATCTCTGAAACGATCCAGTTTCTAGGGAAACAACCCACAATAAAGGTAAAAGATCCCATTTGCGTTTTGGTTTTTCAAGGGTTTGGTCTAATTCATCATGGTTTTCTCAGAATCTCTCTCGCAAAATCGTGTCTCCAACAAGCAAAAACGAGATTAAACTCTGCTATGTAATAACAAATGTGTGAAACTTCAGGGTTGTTCGGATCTACTCGGACGAAAGGGGCCATAAAGGTTCAATAGACCAACAGTCACGAAAGCAGAAAGAGATCACTATAAACATGAAGGGTTTCGAAAACAGAAGAGAGCAGGGAAAGAACCAAATAAACAAAACCCACAAGCAAATTAAATGAAGGAATAAGTGGTTTCATAAGACAATTGGGCATTTTGTGTAATGAATCACTGAGGGTACAGGATAAATCCCGAGACTTAAATTGAAATGATGGAGATGTTGTTTTCAAACTTCCACTATCAGTAGAGTATGAAATGCGACCAAATGCATTTAAATATTATCACTGTGCAAAGGGTGAAGTTACTCATTGTAAGGTTAAGATAAGAGGTGTTAAACCAATCACAACATAGCCACCATAGAAGGATTTACCAAGAATCATTCATGGAACAAACTCATAGCCTAACATCAATCGATTCTCAGTGTATCATTTAAATGTCCAGAGTAGACCTTATAACAATGAGAAATTTAAAACAACCATTTTATTGAAATGAGATAGGCCTTAAAGCAAGATATAATCCTTAAAAAGGTTTGTATGATCATTAGTTTTCCTAGGGAAATAAGCCTTAAAATCAAATGCAATAAATTCATAAGTTTCAATAGTTCGTTCATGCTTTCAGTCATGAACAAAGCATGAAAACGAGAACTAGGAAAAATAAAAACCTTTTATAGCCCAAGACTCATATTTCAAGTAGTAATGTTCATATGTTTAAGTGAAGGAAGCTACAAAATTTATGATTCGTTGCTTTAAGAATTGAAAATATTGTGGGGCTGCCAACAATGGAAACTTGTTGGGAGAATTGGTTATCTCTGTATCACTAACGATTTTAGGTTAGGATTGTTAGAATGATTTCATATCAAAGAACAACTAAAGGACATCAAACATCTCGACAATCATTACACGATCTGGCTTCATATATATTTCTATTAAAATGAAATCTGGTGACAAATTTTTAAAAATGAGAGCCACGATGTTCAAGTCAATGGCTCTAATACTGTTGACAAGGCCACTGCTGCCAGCAGGCATCCATAACCTCGGCAGGGATGTCAATTAACCCACTTTGATGCTTCTATCCTGTCCAAGAAATTTCAATTCAACATGAAGGATGCTTATGGACAATATCCAAATTTATACCTGAAAATTTTTCTTGAACCCGACATTGGTTCACTGCCAACATACCTGTTCAGTACCCCGACAAAGTTGTCTTGGCATCATGTATGCATTTACCCGCTGCTAGCAGACCTGTTCAGTATCTCGGAGGGTTTACAAACACTTCCCACAACTCTTGAGAAATTATTCACATTCTGATATAAATTTAAAGACATTCAGAAGAGTGGGGTGACGCTGAAAATTCCAGTTTTTACAAGACTTGTTATTTTCCAGACTTTTAATTTTCGCTTCATAACCTTCATTATGATCTGAAAATAGTTTCCTGATGAAACTAATTTTTTGAGGACAGGAAGGCATCCTTGAGTTGCTTTCTTAAAATCAGGGACACCGTAAATATCTTTTAATGATAGTAGTGGTTGCTCATAATTGCAAAGTGAAACCATGAAATCAATTCTGAATAGAAAAACCTCTTTAACTAGTTTGCGTTTTAGGAAATTACAACAGTTGACACTCTAACAGTCCTTGACAGTGGTTTTAAGATGAAGCATTATATTTTCCCTCCTTGAACTAAAAGGTGACATAGAAATGGTTTAACTAGAAAGCAGTGAAAACAAACAAAATGAAAAGAACCAAAAACCAGAAAATAAATCGAAACAGAAAAAATATATACAAAGATGGATTTGAAAACATCATGCAAAAAATCTCTTGGGAGACTAAAAGAAAATAGAAAAATCTTGATTGATGTGAATGCAGTCCTACTCATGATACCTTGGGTCAGGTTTGAATTTATAGTTTAGATTTATTTATCTCTTTATTCTCCATTTAAGGTTTTCATGACGATACTACGTTTTTTGAAAAGAAATGTTCAACAAAAAGTAGAGAGAAAATGATCAAGCGGACTTCCTTGACAAAATTCATATTATGGTTCTCTTGGTGCGCCCACTTGTGCTCATGACTGCATTATTACAAAGAGAAACAATGAGGAATAAAACTAGAAGAAAACATGCTCCTAAACCTACCCTAACTACTAAACAAATCAGAATACTATGTGAAGTCATGCTTCCAATGTAGCCATCGGAGTAACTCCAATCCTGCAATGGAAACAAAATCAAACATTACTAACAAGAATGGTAATATATCAAAAAATGATAGAAATATATCACACTTGCCTTCATAATCATCATTTAAAAGAAAAGTAAACATGATCTTACCATTCCCTTGAATATTCTTGTTGTATGAATCCTCCAGCCATTCGAAAATCTTGTCGTGATATGGGTCATAATGGCATGGGCGAGTGTAAGTAAGTTTGGAAAACTTGTCAAGATTATGGGGAAATGACATAACCATCATCCAAGGCTGAAATGCCCCATCCTCCTGACAATTCTCTAAGTGTTCATTAATTTCTTCACATTGAGGATCTAAAAGAAATATGTCATGACTACTTCCAATATACTTAGGTAAAAACAAAGCAAGCACAACTTTATCTTTATTATGAAGATTTTTTATATACGAATATTCAAGCCATCCTAAGATCCTGGCACAAAAATGAGGATGCAAACCATGAATTTGATGAAATGAATATATCAATGGGGAACTCATCATAAGAGGATTTGTGACATCAATTAGATCATTGGTTTGAATGCTTCCTTTGATGAGATTGATCATTTCAAAATGTGAAGCATAAACATTAAAATTCGAGCTAATCAAAGAACGAATATGCAACGTAGAATGTTTGATCTCCATAAGATAGAGTGCATTGTTTTTTTCAACAATAAACTATGTAAAATCATCTCACAACATGTCCTTTTCCCATGTGAGTGATGAAAGTGAAAGAGCATCAAATCCGACTTTATCAATGTTATGTTTGGAATTAATTTAATCAAATCTTGGCATATTGAAAGGATTTGATTGTGATGACAAAGAGTAAGATACCATGGGTAAAGTATCAAGTCCATCAGAATCTAAGAAGAGATCGGGATATAAAGAATAAAAGGGATCACAAATAAGCACATGAAAATAATCTTTAGAGCTATGATATTTAACAATGGTATTCTCGAGACATTTCTCTTCACTTTATTTAAAACTCTCACTCTGTTTTGGTGATAAATTCTTCAACATAATATGATTATCTAGATTTCCCTCCCGTATGATAGATAATTCAAAACTTAGGTGACAAACGTCTAGTCTTTCTTATGGATAGAGTACATTTTGAGGATGAAGGTTTAAGGTTTATCCTCCAATTGCATATCTTCTTCTCTAATCAGTTGCATAGGAGTGTTAGAATGTTTAAGATGATTTTCGTCGCTTAAGTGTTCTTCAATGACTAAGTTTAAATATTGATTAGAGCATGAGTTACAAGAATGAGGATATTCACCTTGACCAAGAATCGAATCTTTTTCCACAATGGTCGAAGACTGAAAATATAATGATTCAGAGGAAAAACTAGTTTGGTTGTCAGTAAGAACCTGGTTAATAGATTCTACCTCCCTTGCTTGTTCAAAATTTTTGAATGGATTCCTCTCATCCTGCAAACAAAATTCTTCTCGCAATTGAGTGACAGGAATTTCAACTGATTCATCATTCGCAATTGAATGTGACTGGATGAAAGGGATGCAAGCATCATAGAGAAGATTTAGTACAACTGACATGTCATCAAGATTAAATTTACAGAGGATATGATAGATTCTTGTCGAAAAGTCTTCCAAAGATGAATTTCCATTGATCAGCGAAGTCTGAAATTCTTCACATAATTGATTGTAATCATAAATTTCAAAAGAATATAAAAATTCATCTACAAATTGAAACCAATAAAAAATGTGACATGCTGCAAAGGACTCAAACCAATGTTTAATCAGACCTCTAAAAGTAAAAGTGAACAATCTGCATAAAACTCTTAAATCAGAAATGTCATGTTTGATGCATTTGCACCAAAACTTGTTAAGGTGGTCTTTAGCAGATGCATTGCCTCCACCATCAAAGGTGAGTTTGGACAAGTGAGAGACTGTCTCATTGGGAACATCAGGTAATGAGAAGTGGAAATCATGTTCCAACAGTGATTTGGGGAGCCATGGGGAAATTAAATACATTTGAAATAAAGGCTCCTACAAGGCCAACTTGTCAGTCTGCCCTCCTTCTAGCGCCATTTGTTGACGGCCGAAAATGATCGTCTGTCAATTGGAAGAACGAGTCTGATCCGGGGTTGTCTAAGTAACCCAAGCCATTTGGTACAACCCATCCTGAAGGGTTTAATGGCTCCATTGGTCAATCTAAGAATTCTAAAAGAAACAAAAAGAAAAGAAAACAAATAGGTAACTAATTACCAAATATTACATATATGTACATATGTATATAATGTGACTGTAATGGGTGTAATTAAGCTAAAGATAGATAATTGTCATTTATATACATTATTTACATGCTACAATTTTTAATCTAAACTTGCTAAACTCAATGTAAAAGTGACTTCTCTGAAGAAACAGATAAAGAAAGAACATAAAAATGTTTTTATGTTTTTTTTTTATAAATCTTAAACTAATGGAAGAAAATGTTATGAAACGGAAACATATAATTAGTCAAAAGCCAAATTTTACGTTCAAATTTCAATGACAAACAAATAACAAAAAAATGAAATTGAACTAACCTGTTATCGAGCTAATGATATGCATCCAAATATCTGTGCGATCAGAAAACATCTAACCACCTTGTCCAGGAGGGAAACTTGCACTGAACCTTAAGTCTGTTCTGAATAAATGCAGAACAATTATGTGGGCAGTTGAATTTAAATAGCAGATAGAATGATACCAATAGTTACTGTGATCTTATAATTGCAATAAATTGCATTAAGAAAAATTTATTAGAAAACATCCTTGCATTTAATCTATCAACAGAAATTAAAGGAGAAACCTTGTAATTGAAGATGAATAGATGATCACAAAATTTATATCTGAAGCATTTTTATGGACAACATTCATAAAAGAATTATCCCAATAAAATAATAAATGATTAAGACTAAAGCTATCAAAACTTATTATAATATCAAGATGAACAAAAGCTTAATGAAGACACCACCCACAAGAATCTAAATCTGAAATGTGTATTGTTGTTCCATTAAAGTCTGTTGATCAAAATTCCATCTTCTGCCCCAGGTGAGGATGTCTTGATTACAAAAATTACAAGTATTTAAAGAGTTTAGAAAAGCTAAACATATTATCTTGTGGTATAAGATTAAATCTCAAAAATTATTTGCTAATTACAAAATAGAGGGTAATAACCACTCCATATCACACTGTGTTTCTCAAAACTAAAATAAACTTCTTTCTATTTACAAAAGATATGTCAAATGAGCTCAGAAATAGTCCATAACATGAGATCACCACCAATTACTTGATATCCTGAAAAACAAAAACGAAAATAAAGGAGTTTAGATATTGTTATAACCAATAATTTCCACAAATTCGAATAAAGATAAAATGGATACAGAATCAACTGAAGCTAGTTTATTTTAAACAACAGAGATCTAATTAAATATATAATAATAGAAAAACTAAAATAAAAATACAACTAAGAAAATCAAATAAATCTTTACCTCATAACTACATGCTAAATTTGACTCACAAGATTTCAGAGTTAACTACTACTATAACACTCTCAACATTTTTTACTATTATGTTCCCAGTCCTTTTCAGATGCTTGCCTTGCCTTTGAACAGTGGACTTTAGACTATGATTTTCATTCTTTAATGAGTCGATATGAGTGAAAAGGGTTTTGATTTACAATTGAAGAATAAGTATGTCTGTATAATACTTATCGATCCAAAACAGACAAACTTCACACCGTGGATCTGTGATAGCTGTTTGAGGATGTCCATGGCCATGTGTCGGAATGTCTCCACTATTGTATGTGGGTTTTTTACCGAATTTAATCCCTATAAAACCTTTCTATGTATCAGGCATGGTGGAAGGTTATCCACATAGTCGAATTGTTGACTGTTTGGAAGGGTTTCCACTTGGGATTTTATGTTAAGATTAGGGTAGACAAATTATATCATGCACAGAAATTTCTGAAATCTCAGAACTAACATCTTGTTGCCCAGGTAAAAATGGTCGAGCATTGCCTCATGATGAGGGTTTTCCTTCAAAGGTTCTGGCATGTGAAGGGATGTTTCTCTATGAGAGGTTTACCCAACACTGTAGGAATGTCTGTAAAAATAAAATAAAACAAAATGCTTATCTTAACCAAAACATGAATTCTGAGAAATTTACCTCCAAAGGTCAAGGCATATCTATGAAATGATCCATTTTTTGGGGAAGTAGCCTGTGATATAGGTAAAAGATCCCATTTTTGTTCTGGGTTTTCAAGGGTTTGGTCTAATTCGTCACGATTTGCTCAGAATCTCTCCCGCAAAATCATGTCTCCAACAAGCAAAAACGGGATTAAACTCTGCTATGTAATAACAAATGTGTGAAACTTCAAGGATGTTTAGATCTAGTTGGACGAAAGGGGCCATAAAGGTTCAACAAACCAACAATCACAAAAGCAGAAAGAGATCATTGTAAGCATGAAGGGTTTTGAAAACAGAAGAGACCAGGGCATGACCCAAAGAAACAAAACCCATGCGCGAATTAAATGAAGGAATAAGTGGTTTCATAAGCGACTTGGGAGTTTCATGTAATGAATCACTAAGGGTACAGGATAAAGCCCGAGACTTAAATCGAACTGATGGACAGGTCATTTTCAAACTTCCACTATCAGTAGAGTACGAAATGCGACCAGATGCATTTAAATATTATCACTGTGCAAAGGGTGAACTTACTCATTGTAAGGTTAAGATAAGAGGTGTTTAACCAATCACAACATAGCGACCATAGAAGAATTTACCAAGAATCATTCATGGAACAAACTCATAGCCTAACATCAATCGATTCTCAGTGTATCGTTTAAATGTCCAGAGTAGACCTTATAACAATGAGCAATTTAAAACAACCATTTTATTGAAATGAGATAGGCCTTAAAGCAAGATATCATCCTTAAAAAGGTTTGTATGATCATTAGTTTTCCTAGGGAAATAAGCCTTAAAATCAAATGCAATAAATTCATAAGTTTCAATTCTTTTTTCATGCTTTCAGTCATGAACGAAGCATGAAAACGAGAACTAGGAAAAATAAAAATCTTTTATAGCCCAAGAATCATCTTTCAAGTAGCAATGTTTATATGTTTAAGCGGAGGCAGCTACAAAATTTATGATTCGTTGTTTTAAGAATTGAAAATATTGTGGGGCTTCCAACAGGGTTGTCTCTTTTTCCTTCTATGCTAAGTATAGAACTATTTTCTTCTTCATGGTTCCTTATTGACTTCCCTTTAGATTATCCTCTCCATGCTTGAATTCCTTTGACTTTTCATCCCAATCTACTTTGGAAATGCACTCAACACTTTTGGAATGCACCCAACATTCTTTATATGTATCATTAATCTCCTTTTTCTTGTTGCCATAGTTCTTTGAGTGTTTCAATGGACTCAAATAATTTAGCACCCACCTGATGGTACCTTTTTCCTACTTTCTTTAGTTACTCATGGACTTATCCCCTTTTGTAATTCACTTACATTTATGTAATCCCTCTCCTAAGAGTTTGATTTTGTCCTTCTAGAATCAATTTGCACATAGTATATTGGTTTATGCATTTGTCGACAATATTTAGCATGCATGCACCTTGATTAGTTCACCCCTAAAGTTATATCCTTTATACCATGCTTCCATTACACTACTCTAACAAGAATAATGGAGGTACTACCCTAAAATTGTATGACTGATCCTTGGAGATGTTTTCCTTATCTCCATGTAGACACTTCATTTTTCTTTATCAGAAGAATAACATCTTGACATGTCAATCCTTTTAGAAAAAATATTCCCACATTATGCTTCCTTCTTTGCACATTGTCATCCTTTAGATTGAATGGACTACTTCATCCAGTAAATAATTTACTGTTGTGCCTTGATTCCATTGAGCACTCTGATTAGCATAAGTGGATTTCTTGCAGTGAATTCCTTTACACATAAAATTTATCTTCTTGTATTCTCAACTCTTCATGGTTGTACCCAGATTCATATCTCAACATTATTCAGTCTTTTACTTTGATCATCTTGTGAGGGATTCTTGACATAAAATGATGTCTTTAAGTGCCCCTACTCATCATTGATACCAGGTCCAAACTCTGTCATATACTATAAAATCATCCTTCCATATTTCCATGGTTGTATCTTCATGCACACCCATTTCTCATGCTTTATCATGAACTATATATGGGTCCTTTGTTTCTCAGCATCCCCAGTTTGTATGAATATTTTTCATCTAGAATTATTTTCTAGATCATATTTCGTTTAGAATTCTTCCATATTGTTCACCAAGTCTATATGTCTTCAGCTGGAAGCTTCCTCAAGAAATCAATGCACATTTGAAGAACTATGTTTATTTTCTTGTCTCTTATCTATAGACATAACTTGCATTTTCTTTGTTCTATCTGTAAGCATAACATCTAAGAAAAATGCATACAACCAAATTTGATAGTTAAAACCCATAATATACAATTCTGGAACATATGCATACTTTTCCCCTTTTAATATCACCAAAAACTCTATTTTATACTTCTTGGAAATTATGATATTCAATTCATAGTTATGGGTGCATAATTGAATTCTTATGTCCAAGATATTTCCAATGACCACTTCCTTACTCAATTCCGAGTCTTGAGCATAAAGTTATGGTCATTTGAATATCGCCCATTTACTCCTTCAACACATCCTTCAAACAGGTGCAATTTTTAGTTGTGCTTATGCCCTTGCACCTACTCCTTTGGCAATTTTATAGGAGCTCAATTGGGTTCCTTCATGACCATATTTTGGACATTCTAGCCAACTATAACATCCTCAAGTATTAAACATTTGTATTTGGATAATTTCCAAATTCGTACTTACTGTTATTAAGACATTCAACTATTATAATTTTGATTATTAAGCAAGAGTTTGACTTGCCAATTGTCCTATTTTGGCAAACAGATGTAAGAGACGAGAATGTTTAATTATTTAATGCAGTAAATAGATGGAACAACGAGGTTAAAAATAGTTGATTATGACTTCATGAGTGGGGAACATGTTTGAGTTAACTCAGAGATGGATTTAACAAGTGTTAGAAGTGGAGTTATGTAACTGGAAGCCCCTAAAAATGAGGGATTTCTAAAGCTGTGAATTTCCAAGGAGGGAAATGAATTCAAGAAAAGTCCTAGGTAAAAGAAAATGATATATACAACATATGTGGGAGACAGGAGGTTGTTTAGTATGTTGCAGAAGGAGATATTTGATGTATGACCACTCTTGTGTTAGGAAAATAATTTATGAAAATTGTACAAAGATATATTGGCTAAGGAGTGGAGCTCAATTTTCCCTTATGGAGTCACAGTCGGGCTTGGGGGTGATCAGGACAAGTAGATTGGTTTTTCTACATCTATGGTTGGGTGGAACATGGTTGTTTCATTTGTTTCTGGATGTTGGGTTCATTTATGTATAATCTACAGCTTCAATTTTTACATATGCACTCCTTGCTTATTAAATCTTTGTTAAATTGTAGAGATTGATTTTCCATAAGTATGGTTGTGAAGGTTAAAAGGGTAGAATTATATCATGTTAAATTTGGTAATTTACCATGCTATAGTACTAAATATCCTGTTAATATATAGTTATAGTAACATATGGAAGTTTTAGGAAATGAGACTTGAAAGGTGTGAGCATTCGTCTCTCAGCCAAATATAAATCTACTGTGTAAATTAGTTGAATATAGTGTTGGATTACTGAGAGGGGGGGTGAATTAGTAGTAGATCAATTTAATCCTTTTAACCACCATATGTAAGTGTTATTTATCTTTATGATCAATGCAATATTATCATCCAATAAGTGCAGAGTAAATAAACCATAAACAATGAACAATCACACACATGCACAGTACATCAATATTTTTACGTGGAAGCCCAATGTGGGAGAAAACCATAGAATGTTTTTTCTTATATTTCTTTAAGAATTACATTCATTGGAAGCACCAAATTTCTTTGTTCTCTAGTTGCATCTGAAAGGAGGCTCTGACCCCCTATATTTTCAGGCTACAACCTGAAGGAAGCTCCAACTCCCCAATTCTTTGGCTACAATTGGAAGGAAGCTACAACGCCCTATGTTCTCTGGATACAATCGGAAGGTGGATACAACCACCTATCATTTCCCCATCCAGACGCCCTGAAATATAAATGAAATGATGAAACCACTGCCACACTTTCAATGTGAGATATACCACTATAAACCTATACCAAACTGTGCCAACAACCTATAACCAAACTATGCCATTGACCTATAACCAACCTGTACATGTACTCTTCCTAAACCAACAAAACCCAACATGTACATGACCTGTCTATGCTACAAAATGCGTATGTACGTGCCCTTTCTCTACTGCATCCTGTGTATGTATGTGGCCTTTCTATATTGCAACATGTGTACACCTTCTGAAAACTAGGGTTTTCTATTTCCCAAAAAAATTTGACCCTTTGTTGCCTCTGTCACATCAACCTGCAACATGTCACTATGTCCATACTGTAGCTATGGCCTATGCATACATCCTCATACAAATCCATTAACCAAGTGCATCTATATCTCTCTAGTCATGTTCCATCCTAGTGTGTATAATCATGAACAATTATAATAACCATCACATAGATTGGACATCAAACTCTAATTGATATACAACCTCTCAATACATCAACCACTTCACAAAAACAACCTATCAACCATGTACCACAAAAACCCTTAACCATATAAGAATAAATACAAGATATGCCTCAACAGTAACAAGATGTACCAATGATAAATTATCCTAGCACTGTATTTCTGTAGATCTAACTTATACAGTAAGTCCCATGCAACCAATATTCTCTATAGGGAAAATCCTCAAACAAACATAACCATTTCTCATGTAGACAACAAAATCCAACTACTTATATAAATAAGACATACCTTTTGAACCCATAGACAAATCTGTTGTACTTGATCACTGTGGACCTTCCTAGGAGCTTTCTTTCAGACTCTACAAACATGACATCTTCATCTTCTCAATTTTTTGTGGATTTTCTCACATGTATGTGCCATGTTATATTGAAATCTTCTGTGTGTACACACCCTTCTCCACTACAACCCACATACACCTCAAAAGCTAGGGTTTTTTCGGTATTTTCTATAATTCTGAAAATTTCATCGTCAACCCTTCGTGCTACCATACACTTGTGCAAATTCAGATGTATCAATGAGTACCTGCAATAAACCTTACACAATAATAGATATTCAGTGTGCTCAATAGGGTGCTAATAGGAGAGCTTTGATATCTTATTTATACTTCCATGTAGCTTCCTCAAGGGGTTACCTTCTAACAAACTTAACCCGATTTCCTTATTTTAGGACTAACCCACTTCTAACAACTTGTCCACTTCTAACCCACTTTGGTACAAATAGTAAATTCTCCACTTCTAGTTGCAACTAAATTATTTTTAATTATTTTCTTATTGCAACAACTTAACCCATGATTAACTCCTAGTTTCACCCACTTGACTAGTCAACCTTTTTCTAGGAGCTTCTAGAATACTTTGACTTATTTGACCTTCTAGATAACTCATGAGGGTTCTCCAACTTCACAAGGCCATAACTCTCTAACCGTGAGGAGTTATGTGACGTTCCACATATCACCGTAAATGGAATGGCATGTACTATTCATCTAGAATAGTTTTACCTGAACATATATTAATATTCATATCATTATACATTAATCAAACTGAAGTCCCTTAACCATACTATTGGGGCTACTACAAGTTTCTACCGAACTTGGTTCAAGGGTTGAGATCAATGATAACCAACCCAATTAATCAACATATAGGACTATATACAAATTTATAGAATGTTAATTAATTATTTTTTGTATGACATATAAATCTTAGATTTGTCAAGTCCCTGCAATTCCATACTATTTTAGTAATCATGTTATAGTAAATGGATCGGTATTCTTGGTTATGTGGAATTCAATGGATATGGTATGATTGCAATGCAGTATATAAAATCCGAAAGTTTCACATTGAGACAAAAAATGAGAAATAATAAAAATATACTTACACAAGAGGGTAATTTCTAATAACAATTCTAGTAAAGAAATTAATGGACTTCTGTCTATAAACTGGGAGATCATGTACAGAAAAGTATAATGAACTCTACATTTTTTTAAACAAGTTTCAGTACTCTTAAATAGAAATATTTCTCTTGGAGAAATAATTGGTAAGACTATATATATATATATATATTCAACTTTCCCTTTAATGGGGTAGGTCATAGATAATTGTTTCGAATTATAAAAAT
>JZKD02S1151289.1:147286-160688 GCA_000966675.3 Picea glauca
TCAATGGGTTGTCCAAACTTAGCATGTCGTACCCAAATTTATGGACATAGGTCCATGGTTTTAAGAAATAATGATGGTATCATTATTGAGCACATTTGTTCAAATGGTAGTTATTGAAGGTCTGTACGCTTATGCATTGACAACTATTGTGTTTGAGGACAATAGGATGATGCCATGATTTCAATTTGATGTTTTTTTTTTGTCGAAAGGCTTACTATATGGATGGATTAGGTATGAAGACACTTTTCAAGATCTAATGGAATACATACAAGGAGGTTATTTGGTTGATCCAACAAACCTTGATGCTACTTAAAATAAAAATAATAATACCATGGAATATTGGTGAGAGAGGATTTATCTTGTGTTTCCAGGTAAACAACATTCAATGCTTGATTTTCTAGTATATAAATTACCAATATTTCATGCAATGCAACAAAGTACTCTATTTGACAAGTGGAAATGATTGTGATTGTGTATGATATTTTCCTCATTCAAGAAGACAGGGTGAAGTTTTAGTTTTTTTTATGAACACTAGTGGGAGAAGTAATGATTGGTTTTGGCCTATGATTGTTATGCCCATAACTTGCTTTGATGATCTTGATGATGCTTTCATCAATACATTTTTAGAACCTTTTTCAAAGGCAGAATTTGTATGTGATCTTTTTTTCCAAAGGATATTATGGATATAAGACTTGAGGATACTTTGAATATAGAGGGTGATATTATTCAATATGGTCATGGTGAACATGCTACAATGGGTTTTCAACAAACACAATTTATTTTTACATAGTCATAGTGGGAAGATATGTATCATATGAAGAAAGATGATGTCCAAGATGTCCATTTAAGGATAGACACATTAAATTTGATTGATCATTATTTATCTCTCTTCCACCCACACATCCCATTTTTCCATTGTAGGTGTGAGGTTCACATTCCCTTCCTACACATCATTTTCCACTGTATTCCTCCCTCCCACACTTCACATGTAAATTACATGTGTAATGTAAAGGTGCTTGCCCCTCTGCATACCCCTATATCTTTGCATCCTCAAATCCTCTGCATCTAATCCCTCCACATTCCATTGCTACTATCAACTCATATATTCCTATTTGAACATGTTCATGTTTATGTTCAATACAAATGGATTACCACACAAGAGTTGATGAAGAGGCGGTTTTGTAAATCTTATCTATAGACCTCCATCATGAATACAATTCCACTTATGTTTGAACCCCATACTATGGATCCCTTCTTCAAACAAATGGATGACTTTCTTCTTTATTATGTATGTGACTGCTACTAGTCTAAACTTAGCACTAAAGGCACATACAATGTTTAGGAAGGAGATCCAATGACTCAAATTATCTTTATTATTTGTGGGTATTTAGATTGTATAACCACCAATGGGGTAGAAGTGGTTTTTCAAATTCAAATTCATTGGGTCTTGGTGAGTTCTGTGGTGAATAACTGACTTGGAATTTTCATCCAAAATCTACTTTAAACTTTCCATCGTCTACAAGTTCAGTTCAAAATTTAGTGGAAGTGTATGCATTTGCATTAAGGGTAGAATATTTGAATTTTGTTGGAAATCAATTTAGGTGTTGGCACATAAAGAAACCTCAACATACATCACATTATGTTTTCACCAAGGATGGTAAGATAGTTTTTGGATGCTATATTGGGAGAAGATCCCTTACGCCAACAAAAGATCTCATAGATATTATTGTCATTTGGATTGTCATACCAATTCTATGGAAATCAAGTGTTGATCACACAAAGAATTCCCTATATATGCTGGTTCTCCTTCAATATATTCCCATATTAGTTCTAACCTTTCCTTTGACTTCTCAAATTGTTAGAATGATTGGACTTGTACCAAGACTAAATGGGATAGATCTACATACAACCTACTACTCTACATTATATCCAACTATGTTTTAGATTCTTTTGGGTACTTGCTACCCATTGAATGTCAAAATATACGTTGGTGGAAAAACTGTACAAGGGAAATTTGGGAACTTTATGTTGGACACATTGACCACACTAATACGGGGGGGGGGTGAATCAATGTAGGGATCTTTTTCAAACTTCCCTTCACAAAAATCCTCAGGGTTAGCAATTACCAATTACTCATCACTTATTACAATCATTTATAACAAGTTAAATGTGAACATATATCAACAACATATATCATCAATAATTCATCACCATAAGGAACACAGGGAACACAAGATGTATGTACAATTTTATTTTTATTACGTATTACAATCCTTGGGTTATCAACAACAACTGAATAGAGTTACAACTCCACAAGAGAATCAGCTCTATAATGCAAGACTCAACTTACAAAACTCAACACCAACTGAGAAGAGGAATCAATCCTCAATAGATATCAATATGTCAACAGGTACACAACTTGTCAGTAGTGCAGAATGCGTATGTACGTGCCCTACCTGTAGTACAACCCGCATATGTATGTGGCATGTTTGTACTATATCCTATGTGTATGCTCTTTGTCCCACTGCTTCTTGCGTACTCCTTCAAAAGCTATGGTTTTTGAACTTCTGAAACTTTTGTTTTCAAGATCTCAGACTTACGGAAACTTTGATGTGTCCATGAGATCCTCCAGCCACTCTCTTTCTCAGAATAGATATTCAAGCTATGCTCAAGAGATATTTTTCACAATAGACCCTTGCCTCTTATTTATACCCTCCAAGTAGCTTCCTTAGAAGCATCTTCTAGGCCACTTTGTCCACATAGTCACCTATGTCCAACTTTGCCCAATTTTCCACTTGTCCATGTATCCAATAGCCACTTGACCACTTAACCCATTTTCTTCTTTTTAGGGTTAACCTTCTTATAACCATTTTCTATAATTATAAATTTCTCCATTTAATTTATTATTTAAATAATCCTCCTTGACTTTGTCACTTCACTTTATTATTTAAATAATCCTCTTTGATTTTGTCACTTCACTTTATTATTTAAATAATCCTCCTTGATTTTGTCACTTCACTTTATTATTTAAATAATCCTCCTTGACTTTGTCTCTTCACTTTAAATAATCCTCTTTGACTTTGTCACTTTGACTTCTTTGACCTTTTGGGACTTCAAGCCAACATATGGGGGTCCTCCAACTTCATAAGGCCATAACTCTCAAACCGTGAGGAGTTATGTGATGTTCCACATACCACCAGAAATGGAATGACAAGCACTATCCATCTAGGATATTCGCACTGGAAAATTCACTGATCTTCAACTCATTATTCCACAATTAATCTTGGGTTCTCTAACCATACTACTAGGATAACTCAATCACAAAGTGTCTTCCCATGAGGGATTTCACCATAAGGGGACCACTTTGGAGTTCATCCATTTGTACTCCTTATCAAGACAATAATGATCATATTTACATCAATCCAATTATGCATCATATATCAATGAAACCACATTGATCCATATTCATCTATGCATCATATATCAGTGAAAACTCATTGATCCATCTTCATCTATGCATCATATATCAATGAAAACTCATTGATCCATATTCATTTATGCATGACATCACATGACTATGATTCCACTTGAAATCAATCCATTCACATCAAGGACAATACATATTACATCAATATTCTATGATAAGACATTGTTCCTTTGACATCAATCAATAAATCCTTTGGCGTCAATGACAACGTGATCCAACAATCTCCCCCTTTGGCATCAATGACAACATGATCCAACAATCTCCCCCTTTGGCATTGATGGCAATACCAACATTGATGGAAACATGTATACAAGGCATTTCTCTACATCAATAGTGATCTCAATCACATCAATTTGACTATCTCTCCCCATTTGACATCAATGGCAAAGGGTCATTCTCCCCTTGGGGTTGTTCCCCCCGCCTAAACTCTCCTTGGTTCTACTCCCCCTGTTTGAATTTCTTTGATATTCCTATGAATAATATCTCCCCTTTTTAACAAGGTATATCACTCTGATGTAATGCTAAATATATATAGCTCATGTTCCCCCTGTGACCATCACTCCCCCTAGAACTGTGCCTCTGTTCTCTTTCTCGAGGTATAGGTCTCTTTTTTCAAGTATTTGTCTTTGCATATGATAAATATCTCCTTCTGGAATCATGGGAAGAAGAATGACTCCCCCTATATTCTCTAAAATATGAACAATATGCTACCACTGCAATATGCTTCTACTGCAAATGATACTGCTCAACCAGAACATAGATCAACTATTCTTTCTATGATGATCCTCGAACTTGTCCATGCATCAAAATTGTGACATACCATACATCATGAAGAAAAATTTATGTCAACAATGAATAGAGAATCTTGAACAAAACATCAACCAAGTACATCATGTGCCAACCATGCACAAAACCCACGTACATCAACCATGTACATCATATGCCATAAGATATCATCAATGGAGTGCATGAACCATATGCCTCTACCAACATGCCAATCGTGTGCCACAAACAAGTGTCATAACGCTCACAATATGCTTCCACCATGAACCAAGTGCCACAACCATGTATCTCAATCAATCAAGTGTCTCAACTATATCATCCCATATATCATGTACCAAATTATATGCTAAAAAAGTAATATTAATGGTGTACTTTGGCCAAGTACTATCATCCACAAACATATACCATCTATGAGTGTATCAACATGCACTAAAAATGTATCACCTCCTATACCAAGCAAGTGCATCAACCATGCACCAATACCACAACAAGATGAACCACAATCAAGATGTGTCCTCATACATGTATGCCATATCTACCATAAAATATGTGCCAATCATATTGCTAGAAGGTGCCTCTAACAATGTACCAAAAGTGTACCAATCATGCATCAACTATAGATCAAGCTATGACTCATCAATGGTGTACAACATGACCACTTCATCCACTCATCAACTATATGTCCCAATGTGTAGCTCAACCATATTCCAAATGAATGCACCAAGATATCAAACAAGTATGCCTCTAGAAATAATACATCATATCAATGAAACTCAAATATGTATCAACCATGTATCCCAACAGATCAGCCTCAACCACCATTCACTACAGAAAATACTAAGCATCCAATAATACATGTACTAGAAGTGTGCCTTAATAGATCAATGATATCTCTAGCTAGCATCATCACGATATATCTCATAACCAAAGTGCCATAACTTCACTATCACAACCAACATTGTTCCTCAAAAGAAAGGTGTCTCAATCCACACTCTAGGGTTAGTACCATGCATACAAGATAGTCTTTCAACAATCAACCATATGTCACCACCATACATACATCAATTATGTATGTCAACATGTAATCATGAAAAATTGCAACAAACAATGTCAGACCCTGCAACAAACCATGTTAGACCCTGCAACACAGAGTTATACCATTATACCATGCTACAACTCATGTGCATAGCCTTTTTCCCAAGGCTCTTTTACCACAGATATGCATCCTGCTGCACAGACAACTCACATATGTACGCGACCTATTCATAGGTCAGATCGTGTATGTACATGATTGTTACCATTGTAACCCGTGTATGCTTTTGAAGATGAAAAATTTGAGATTCCTTTAAGGCTTCCATTCTTCTCTGGTTGTTCAGTCTTCTTTAACCACTTCTAAAGGTGTCCCTACTTCTCAGAATTTGAGCTATGAGCTTCCATATTTTCAAAAATGTCTTCCTTCCTAATTTCATGCCTTCTTCTAGTCATGTTATATGAAGTCCTCATCATGGTATTTCTTTTTGTGTTCCAACAATCATGGGATTTGTGACCAAATCCAATACACCTGTAGCATCTCATGATGTGACAATGAACATCAATGTGTCCTACTTGATTACATCTGCAACACCTTAGGGTATTATGAAATCTTTCATTATCTCTCCTTGCATAAAAATTGCATTCCAAATCTTTGAGACCATATTCATTACATGAGTAACAGTGACCATGAAAAACATTTTCATACCTTTTCTTTGGTGTCCATCTTGAAGGTTTCTCTCTTCTTTGAGGTGTAAAGATGGCTTCTTGATGTCTTCCTTTCTTTTTTCCTTTGAAACTTTCCTTGCCTTGTGTAGATGGTTGACTTGCAACATTATTTCCATCCTTTGAGAGTGATGGACTTACCTCATCCTTCCTTGAGGTGATTTCTTCAACATGTGTAGCCTCTTTGTTGTATCCAAGACCTAATTTATCATTTGGTGATCTTTGACTATCCAATATCTCATTCAAGATTGTTGATCTATTCAAGAATTTGTTTGACTTCTCTACTTTCTTTATAATATTAACAACTTCAGATTCCAACTTATGACATGACTCTTCCTTTTCATTTAATTGATTATTTAATAGTTCCTCTATCCTTTTGGATTCTTCAATTTGGGTCTTGAGATGGACATTAACTTCAAGACTTTTGCTAATCTCATCATCTACCTTCTTATTTTCTTCTATTTCATTCTTTAGTATTTTGAAATCTTCTTCTTTTTCTTCTAATTGAGTCTTTTTACCTTCTTCTTGTTCCTTGAGCATTTCCTTTAACTTCAAGATATGCCTTTGATTGTTTTTAAGAAACATTTTAGTGTTATTAGAAAGATAGCTATATTCTATGTAACAATGGTCATAGTTGTATTCAAATAGACCCCATTCAACTTTCCTATTAAGCTGTGATAGTTCGTCTTCTACTTCTTCCATGGGATAACTATAATTTGAATATACACAAAATATCTCTAGATTTTCTTCCTCACTTGTAGATAAATATTCAACATCATCACATTTTGAAATATTGCAATCAGGGGTTTTTGGAGATTCTTTACCTTCATTGATCTTGATGGAATTGTCTTCAAGGTCTTCCTTTTTTCCAACATCATCACATTTATGATCATTTCAAATAGAGGATTTTGGAGATTCTTTACCTTCATGGTTCTTGATGGAGTTTTCTTTAAGGTTTTCCTTTTTTCTTTGATATGTTTTCTCTAGCTTTAGCCATAGATCCTTGGCGGAAATGCATTGTCCCATGCTCTCTTTGATAGAACTTGAGAGTCCATTAAGAATGGTTTTGAGAGCCAATGCAACATTATTCTTCTCTTCCCTTTGAGCTCCAAACTTTGACTTGTTATTCAAAGGAATTGATCCACCAATGGCTGCATTCCAAACACTTTCTCCTATTTCCTTCAAATGCACTTTCAAATTTCTATTCTCCATGTAGAATAATTTTCCTCATCAAGGATTGGAACTTCATCATCCATTTGTGTGTCCATGGATCTCCTCCAAGCTTGTTAAGGATTATAGTGAAGACCTTATCTGATTCCAATTGTTGGACACACCAACCACACTGAGAGGGGGGGTGAATCAATGTAGGGATCTTTTTCAAACTTCCCTTCACAAAATTCCTTAGGGTTAGCAATCACCAATTACTCATCACTTATTACTGTCATTTATAACCAGTTAAATGTGAACATATATCAACAAAATATCAAAACAATATATCATCAATAATTCATCACCATAAGGAACATAAGGAACATAAGGAACACAAGATGTATGTGCAATTTTCTTTTTATTACGAAATACAATCCTTGGTTTATCAGCAACAACTGAATAGAGTTACAACTCCATAAGAGAACCATCTCTATAATGCAATACTCATCTTACACAACTTAGCACCAACTGAGAAGAGGAATCACTCCTCAATAGATACCAATCTGTCAACAGGTATGCAACCTGTCATTAGTGCATCACGTGTATGTACATTCCCTACCAATAGTACAGCTCGCATATGTACGCAACCTATCTGTACTACAACCTGTATGTGACTTCTGAACAACTAGATTTTTCTCTACATGAAAAACTCAGATCCTTGGTAGCCTTCAGTCACATTCACTTATGTGTTTCATTGTCCAATATGAACCATAACCAATCACAACACATCCATACTCTCCAACAACTTACTCATGCTCCTCAACCATACAATATGAATGCTACTCAAACATCAGTAACCAATGTACTATGGAAATCATATCAGTAATGAAACATAAGAGTGTTTATCACTCTATGAATCAATCAACATAACCATATCACCACAATCATACCAAGAATGCCTTAAGCATTCACCATACAATAAGAAATAGTATCCATCAAAACAACTATGTAACCATACCAGATTTTCTATGGCAGATCTAAGCCCATAGAATGCATATCTGGAACCTGTTTCATACTTCAAGAACCCAACACTAGCTCACACTCAAGTCTTCATGGCTTCCACCTACTGTACACTCTCTGTCCTCCTTCAACTTGCGTGTGTATGTGCTCTAGATCACTGCAGCCCATGTATGTATGCTTTATGTCCCACTATTGCTTACGTACTCCTTCAAAAGCTAGGGTTTCTAACTTCCAAAACGTTTTCCATCAATATATCAAACTTACGAAACATTTGATGCGTCCATGAGATCCTCCAACCACTCTCTTTCTCAGAATAGATCTTCAAGCTTTTCTCAAGAGATATTTTTCACAAGAGACCCTTGCCTCTTATTTATACTCTCCAAGTAGCTTCCTTAGAAGCATCTTCCAGGCCACTTTGTCTGCATAGTCACCTATGTCCAACTTTTCCCAATTTTCCACTTGTCCATGTATCCAATAGCCACTTGACCACTTAACCCATTTTCCTCTTTTTAGGGTTAACCTTCTTATAACCATTTTCTATAATTAGAAAGTTCTTCATTTACTTTATTATTTAAATAATCCTCCTTGACTTTGTCACTTCACTTTATTATTTAAATAATCCTCTTTGATTTTGTCACTTCACTTTATTATTTAAATAATCCTCCTTGATTTTGTCACTTCACTTTATTATTTAAATAATCCTCCTTGAATTTGTCTCTTCACTTTAAATAATCCTCTTTGACTTTGTCACTTTGAATTTTTTGACCTTTTGGGACTTCAAGCCAACATATGGGGGTCCTCCAACTTCGTAAGGCCATAAATCTCAAAAAGTGAGGATTTATGTGACGTTCCACATACCACTGGAAATGGCATGACAAGCACTATCCATCTAGGATAATTTCACTAGAAAATTCATTGATCTTAATCTCATTATTTCACAATTAAGCATGGGTTCTCTAACCATACTACTAGGATAAATCAATTGCAAAGCATCTTCCCGTGAGGGATTTCACCATAAGGGGATCACTTTGGATTTCATCCATTTGTACTTCTTATAAATAAAATAATGAGTCATCTTTACATCAATCAAATTATGCATCATATATCAATGAAACCACATTGATCCATCTTCATCTATGCATCATATATCAATGAAAACACAATGATCCATATTCATCTATGCATGACATCATATGATTATGATTCCACTTGACATCAATCCATTCACATAAAGGATAATACATATTACATCAATATGCTATGAAAATACATTGTTCCTTTGACATCAATCAATCAATCCTTTGGCATCAATGACAACATGATCCAACACTTTAGGTGTCAAAAATATGAATATACTATGTACAGATAATCAAAAAGAAAAGTAGACATTTTCATATTCGCTAAATTTCAACCTTATGTTTATTATGTTGGTCAAAACCATTATCTATAAGACATCATTAAAGATATGTTGAAAAAAAATCCATCATTACAACATTCAATTGAAGAGATTATACTATTGGATAAAGAATCAAGATTCTATGGTGCAATCAAACATCATGGTAATAGGAAATAATATTACCTCTCATAAATATACATTCAGATCAAGTAATGTAAGTAATGATGAGATATTAGATTAATAGATAGAACCTCAATGTCCATAATGTAAAGATACTCAAGGGTTAGGTCGAAATTTTCAGTATGAGGTGTGTTGGAAGATTGGTTGTTGTCATTGATGTCAACCCTAGTCATTGGTTTTGGACTGCAAGATTGATGAAGGTATTTGGACATTAAGGACAATGCACATGTAGATACAAAACCCATGGATGGATAGTATACATAATGTTGTTTCAGGTGGTAGTTGGCACGTCACATGGATCCTCATGGTTGAGGATAAATGAATTTTTGAAGATGACAAAGTGAATTGAAGAAGGAAGTACATGTAAGCCCTAAAGATAATTAAAGAAAAGAATTACAAAATAAGAAAGTGTCAAGTCGGCCCTAATGTTAAAAGGAAGTGACATAAATGGTATAAATAAATATCAATATACATTCATTTGATATAGAATTCAAATTTTAGAGGAAATCAGAAGTAAAGAAGGCCAGATTTCAAGGGAGGATGAAGTCTTTTGGTGATGTGTTCTAAGGTATGTTATTTACATGTCATCTTACCATTTTCACTATAACATTTTTTCTAGAACGATTCAGATGGTGAAATTGCTATTTTATTGAGAAGACATATCAAGGTACCTATGGTAAAGGTTTCAGCTCTTGATTCTCTATAATTATGGAGATACACTCTGTGGAAGATAGGTTTTTTGACCAGTCCTGAAGCTAGTCAATAAACAAGTGTTCCAGGTAAAACAATCATAAATTATTCATAGAGAATCCAAATTAAGTGGGAAAAATTCCATTGGAAACAGTACGGACTGTAGTTTCTTTTGTGAGAGTTTTAGAAACTGATGTTAAATATTGAGTGCAGGGCATTCTGTACAAGTTCTCTCTCCTGAATAAACTAGAATTGAACAAGGTCTACCATTCTCTCTATAACTTCTTTTTGGGGAGGATTCAAGGAGTGAAACTTGGAGAATTTTCATAGAATACATTGAGTAATATTATCTACAGGATCAGAGTATTCCAAGAATTGAAGAATTGCATAAATTAAAGAATTCTCAGGAAGCATTATCAAGTTCTATGTGATGGTTGGTTGATGGTGATGATTTAATGTAAATTTGTATTATCTCTCATATATTCTTGGGTGGAAGAAAGGGTCAAGGATGGAGAGTTCAACCCTCTCTTGATATTGGAGGATTGTATCTTCGTCTTGGAGGTTTATCCCTCCCTTTACATTTGGAAGCTGTAGCTACCTTTGGAAGTCATTACTTCCCTTGAACAATAACTATTGATTATTTCTCATATATTGTGCATGGTGTATTGCGGTGTATTGGTGTAACTCTTATATTAATGTTCATTGCTCATTGGATATAATTGAATGGTGTAAGTATAATTTGAAAAGATTTTTAAATTGCACTTGATACTGACCCACCCCCCTCTCAGTATCAACAATTGGTATCAGAGTGGGTTACCCTCAATACAATTTAACCACTAGAAGGAAGATCCTAAACAGAAATGGAAGACAAAATTCCAAATGGGATTCCACCATTTGATGGAAGCAATTTTGAATACTGGAGTAATAGAATGTAAACTTACTTGAAATATATTGGGGCAGATGTTTGGTTCTCAGTTTCTTAAGGATACAATTCTTTGGAGAAACAAAAGACTGCAGCTCAAAAGGAAGCAAAAATGAACAACAAATTGACAATAGATACCATCCTGGATGGATTGACACATTCAGTGAAATCCAAGGTGGGATAATGTGAATCATAAAAAGAGATTTGGGACAAGCTACATGACCTTTATGCAAAGGAAGAAGCAAAAGAAGAAGAAGAAGAAGAAGAAGTTGAAGCAAATTACAACATCTCAGATTTCAAAGAAGAAAATAGAGGTTAGTTATTTTTCTTTAATTGTGAAGGAGTAGGACATGTTGAATTTGAATGTCCTCATCCAAGGATTGAAAGAGATGACACCGAAGAAGAAAGGTCCAATGAAGAAGAAGAAAATTATGAATCAGAAATTATTCAACAAGAAGATGAGAATCTTAAAAAATTGAAGCATGTTGAAATTGAAAATGGAAAGCTCAAAGACACGCATAGAAAAATAAGAAGTGAATTGGGTAGTTGTGAAAATACATTTGTAATCTTGAAGAAACAATTAGAAGACTTTGAGAAACTAAGAGAAGAAAACATTTCCTTGAAAACTCTACTCGAAGAAGAAAGAAGAATAGGAGAAGTAAGGAATGCCCAAATGACGAAGAAAGAAGAAGATTGTGAGAAACTTGAACAAGAAGTTGTCTCATTGAGGAAGAAATTAAGAAACTCTCAAGTGCCAAAAGAATTAACACATCTTGGATGCATGGGTGAAAATTCATACAAAGAAGATGAAAATACCAACAAGAAGGTTGAAGAAAGAGCTACACAGATAGTTGATGAGAAGTGGACTGGATTACCAGAAAGAAGGAATGATTACAAAAGAGATGAATATCCAAGAAGACCTCCTATCTTCAAGAATCAAAGAAGATTCAATCAGCATGAAGAAAACTATAGAAGAGTACATCATGAACCCAGATTGACTACATCACAAACAAGGCCACTTAATCCAAGGTATCAAAAATTCTTTCTTGGTCATTGTTATACTTGCAAAAATTTTAGACATAAGGTAATTAATTGCAGAATCAATGAAAGGAACAAATACGCAAGAAACATGAATGGTGTAAATAGAAGACATGGAAACAATCGTGGATTTGTCAACAGAAGTTACAATTCATTTTCCCCATTGATGGACAAAAATATTGTATGCTACAAATGTAATTATCTTGGTCACAAAGCACGAGATTGTAGATATATGAATGAAGATGTCCATATGCCAACCACAATATGGAGAAGGAAAGAGATTCCAGACAATGAATATTTTTGAATAGCATTAACCACTGAAGAATGTAAAGAAGAAGATGAATGGTACATAGATAGTGGATGTTCTTCGAACATGACTGGGGATCAAGAAAAAATCATCAGCTTGAAGAGAAAGGGTGGCAATGCTACATTTGGATATAGAAGTTGTAAAGAAAAAATGTAAAATCAGAGAAAATAACTCAGGAAGATTGGTTGCAACCGCAACAAGAAGACCGAACAACATATACATCCTAGACATGAAGAAGAGAGAGAAGACAAAAGCCACACAAACGGATTCCAAGGAAGAAAAATTCCCAAAGACCAAAAATAAGGATGAAGTACTATTGAGTGCCACATGTTCAGGGGGAACAACCCCAAAGAAGAGAATTACCTTTTTCCATTAAAATTAGGGAGAGAATCCCTACCCTTTGCCATTGATGTCAAAGGGGGAGAGAAATTGGGATCATGATGATAGGGGGAGCATGAGTGTTTCCATCAATGACAAAGGGGAAGATTTTTCGAAGATTGGTTGTTGTCATTGATGTCAACCCTAGTCATTGGTTTTGGACTGAAATATTGATGAAGGTATTTGATCTAAAAATGAAGAAGACTTGATAAACTTGATTAAATTAATTGCAAGTGAAATGTTATGTGTTTAAAGCAACCGGATCAATTTGCAACACATAATAAAGGATTACTTATG
>JZKD02S1151289.1:169485-183552 GCA_000966675.3 Picea glauca
ATTCACCCCCCTCTTAGTATCAACAAGGTGAATACTACTCATTTAAAATGTCAATTGTGCTTGGGGATAATTCCATTAAGAATTGATATAAATGTTCCTCAAATGTGTGTAAAATGTGGATTTATAGGCATGAATGGGGTCATTATTGTTTGGATGGTGTGGAGTTAGAGGCATAGTCTTCTTTTTGTTGGGTGTGTGTGCTCATAGTTGAATATATATGCTCATGGCTATATATAGATATAGCCATGAGCACATATATTAAGCTATGAGCATATATATGGGTTTTCCAGAATCAACATGTCATACCCAATTTTATGGTCATAGGTCCATGGTTTTAAGTAATAATGATGGTATTGTTATTGAGCACATTTGTTCAAATGGTATCTGTTGAAGGTTTTCACACTTATGCATTGAGAACTATTGTGTTTGAGGACAATAGAATAATGTCATGATTTCAATTTGATGTTGTTTTTTGTTGAAAGGATCACTATAAAATCCATTTAGACTATCAATCCAGATAGTGGATGGGATCGAAAGTGGTTAAAATTCCCCAAGATTCTTATCTATCTTCCATTTGTTCCATTAACAAGTGTCACATTAGGCTACAAAAGTCTTGATGTCTTTTTTCATGCCTTCCCAAAAGAAAAAGTGCTTAACATGTTCATAGGTGTTGTGAATGCTAGAGTTACTTGTGGTAGGAGATAAATGTAACTCCTCCAACACCCAAGGTTTCCACTTAAAATTATAAATTAAAAAAATGCATGCTTTGTACTTCAAGGTATCTTGTTGCCATGTGTGTTGGATTACGATCCTATTGAACCTTTTGGATGAGTTGAATCGCGACATTGTTGGTCCTCCATTCTTGGAGGGATTCCATGAGCCAATTAGGCATGGGTAAGGATAAGGTCAATAGAGAACCTTCCTCCTCATATTTTTGAGATAATAATCCACCACCACATTATCTTTTCATTAATTATATATGATATGATAAGCATACCCAAGCATCTTAGTGACACACTTGTGTTACTCTAGCGATAAAAACCTCTACTCTAAAAAATATTTCAAGCTATGATGATATATTTTTATCTAGAAATGCGGTGTAAATTGCTAGGAAAATGCATAGAATCTTGTCAACATTCATTCACTCATCACAAGTGTTAGGATGCATTCATCTGGTGCATATGCATTCAAACTTGCCAATACACTGTGAATTGGGAATATAGATCTTTTACATATTTTATAATGCTACATATTATTTCAAAGCTCAATCTTGGAGCCAATGTCTATTCTACGCATTGTATAAAAAATTAGGGGTATTGGGTGATTGTTTTTCTGAGACTGCATTGACACAATCATTCCCACCCTAGTTCTCGATGGATAGGCATGCCATTGCATTGATGGTGGAGGATATCTAGGAATATCATTGAACCGATGGTGGAGGATCATGGGTCCATTTATGGCTGATATAAGCTCCAATTGTGGTGGATATACATATTATACCTTCACTATCGCCACCCCCATTAGCCTCATCCATGGCTTGTAAGGGATACAATATTTGTTTTTCTATTAGAAGTGAAGATAATACATGAGTAACACCAATGTGTCTTACCCCAATAGAGAAAAAAATGATTATGACTAAATTGAATCTTTTTTGGATTGTAGCAATTCATTTTCACAATAACGAAAAGATTTTACATTCTACAAGCGTGCAATCCCTCTTTACTTTGTTCTTATTCTTATCTTACTACGGTTGTTCATGTTGTTACTAGGGATTATTATCGTCTTGTGGTTGGATAGTCTGGTTATATATGGAAGTTAGAATAAAGATCAAAATCAATAGCATAAGCTATAAAATATTTCTCTCCTTGGCACTGATCAATAGGCACACAAAAGTTATGAGCCATTAATCTCATTATTGTTTTTTAATATATGCAGGTTCATCAGATATCCAATGAACCATCTGACAGGCATATTCGTCTGGGGTATGGAACCTCCATCAGATATGTTGTTTGTCTTTCAGATATTCGATGTACATGTGCATCAGATATCCAATGAACTATCCGACAGACATATCCATCGGAGGTATGACACTGTCGTCAGATACGTTGTTTGGATGTCGGATATTCAATGTACCTATTCATCAAATATTCGATGCACATTCTGAAAAACATACATCAGATATCTTATTTCTCTATCGGATATTGGACTTGTAGCTACGTCGGAATTGTGAAGCATATGTGCCGAAAATAATGGTTGATTTGACGAGGTTTTGGTCCTTAGGGATGTCGGTATACCAACGACACGGTGTCAAATATCCGATGGTAATCCATTCGTCGGATTATCCGACCAATATACACTAAAAAAATTGCTAACCATGTTTCATTGGAGTGTTGATGGAATTGCATTGACCAACTGATGTACAGCCATCAGATTTCAATTCACAAAGAAGTAGTGTTCCACTAAAACAACTCTTCCTTCAGAAGGCATAAATGTAGAATATTTTATACAAGCCTTCAAGGCATGGGAAAGTGATACTCCTAATGAATATAAAGAAGAATAAGAAGAGGAAACAAAACAACAAGATCAGTCCCAAGAGACTAATGGCCCTAATGAAAAATAGGTGAATTATTTTTGGGATACTTATTTTGGGTTTGAAGAAGGGGAAGAGGAAGATGTTGAAGAAATACACATATCCCAAAATGTTGCAACTAACATAAGTGCAATTAAAGCATCATCCTCAATATCTCCTTCAACCTCTGAGCCTACAAAGACAACATCTAATACACATAAGACACCCTCTAATGAAAAATTAGTTTCATATTCTACCCCCCATCTAAACTAGATTATGATTTTTCAAAGGACTTAAAAAGAAAAAAATGATAATATATTTATGTTTGAGCTTATGAAGTTACCCCAGATCTAAGACAATTTTATTAAAACTCTACATGGTACTAATTTTATGAATACCAAAGAATTTAATGTGGGGGGAAGTAAATGCAAAGGTAAAGTTGGTAAAACTATTGAAAAGATAGCATCAAAGAAACAATCATTTGTTAATGCATCTCTCATTGGGAAAATATCAAAGTATAACACTCCACCCTTTTTAATAACCTTTGAAATATTCATAATTGTGGGGTGGATTCAGGAGCCTCTTCAAATGTTATTACCTTTAAACTGTGTGAAAAACGCAATGTCAAACCTAAGGAATATGACATCCAAATTATATAGTTATATGAATCAAGTGTCAAGGTCATAGAGGAGTTAAAGAATGTTTTGATAATATTGGTATCCAATCCAAAAGTGCCCCAGACTATTGACATCACAGTAGTGGAGATCCCTTATACTTATGGTTTTCTCTTGAATAGGGACTAGTCTACTATGTTAAATGGATACTTTGTTACTGATTGGTCACACTTATGGATGTATTACAATGGGAAACCAAACCAAATTAGGATAGTTAGAGAACAATACATGAAACATGTGGTGACAGATTTAAATGATCCAAATGATCCCATAATGTTCAATCATTAAATTTTAGTGAAATATAGTTATGATTCTTTCTTTGAGAATCACACTATTGAAATATCTCCTCTTATGGATTCATTCACATTGTATGAAATCCTTCATTGCACTTAGATTTTTTAGATTAACTGTAATATAGTAGATAGGATTGACACTAACTCTAATGTGAAGACTAACATAGTTTCTAGAAGTAAATTAGATGTGTATGTTAATTCTACTAACCCCCAAAAATAAAAAAGTAAAACAAATCCAGAGTCCATAACTAAATATAAAGGTGATCCTAACATGTGGACTCTATTATTTCATGGATCCAAGTCTCTTGAAGGTGCAGGTGATAGCTACATACTAAAATACCCTAGTGGCAAGAGAACTTTAATTGCATGTAGACTTCAATTCCAGTGCACTAACAACATTGTTGAACATGAATCTCTCATACAAGGAATGAAGAAAGTAATAGACATGAAGGTGAGGAAGAGAAAGGTATTTGGTGATTCATAAATTGTGATTAAATAGGTAAGAAAAACTGTCAATTTCCTTTCCAGTCACCTTAAACATTATTAGGAGGTATGGGACCTAATCAAGAACTTTTATGCATTTAACATCAGTCTCGTTCCTCATTCATTAAATTATGATGCATATTTGTTAGGTAATGTTGCATCTAAATTGATTCCATCAGAAGGAATGATGCTTGATACTTTTTCTATGAAATTAGTGTATAGGCCTTCAGTTCTTGACAACATAACAAGCTAGAGAGTCTTTGACAATGACCAACAAATAATAAGTTTTCTACATCTTGAAGATAACTTCAAATATTCTGTCAAAGATAAATACCAACATGATCGAGATGTGAATTATGATTCTCCCAACTCAATAAGTCAAGTAATGGGGAGTAAAGTTACTTCAATTAACAACATCCCCAGAAATGTGATAAGGTTTGAAAATATTTATGATCTCCAAGACAAGTTTGAGAAAGTGACAAACTACAAAACAAACAGCTCAACCATGCAGTTTGAATTAATAAATCTTGGAACAAGTAGTATGCCACAAAATCTCAACCTTGGAAAAAGTTGTTCCCTAGTTGAAAAGAGAGCCTTTATCAAGTTGTTCAAGGAATACAAAGACACATTTTCATGGATGTATGATGATCTCAAGACATTAGATACCAATATCATTCAAAATATAATCCGAATGAAGCCTCAAAATATCCTTTTCAGCAGAAGTTGAGGAAGATGCATCCAAACTTAGAACCTTAGTTAAAGGTTGAATTGAACAAGCTATTAGAAACAAGGATTATTTCCCAGTTAGGCATACCCAATGGATAGCTAACCTTGCACCTGTAAGGAAAAACAATGGGGATATTAGATTGTGTGTTGACTTCATAAACTTGAATAAGGCTTCAGAAAAGGACAATTATCATGTGCCACCCATGGAGAAAATCCTACAATGTGTCTATGGTTCTGAAATGATCTCCCTGTTAGATGTTTTTATGGTTTTAATCAGATGTTTGTTTCCCATGATGACCAATTGAAAACTGCATTCCAAACAAAATTGGGAACTTATTCCTATAATAAAATGTCATTCAAACTAATCAATGCATGGGACACTTTTCAAAGAGTCATGGATATTGCATCAAAGGACTGATTGGTAACTGTGTATTGGTATATCTTGATTATTTTATTGTATTTTCTAAGGAAAAAGGGGACCATGTATCCCACTTGAGAAAAATATTCAACATATGCAAAAGGTATGGAATTTCCCTGAATCCAAATAAATCTATCCTTTCATTCAATGAAGGAAAATTATTGGGATTTGTTGTTTCTAAAGAGGGAATAATGATATAATCTGAAAGAAATGAAGCTATTTCAAAAGTTCCATTCTCCCACAATAAAAAAAAATCCACGCAATCAATCCTTGGGAAAATAAATTTGGTAAGAAGGTTTATTCCAAGTTTTTCATAAATTGTCAAGCCTTGTCGGGATATAATAAAGAAGAATGTTGATTATAAATGGGGACTTGAAGAGAATGTAAGGTACCAGAAGAAATGTAATATGCAAAAAAAGGAATATTCAACAAATACAAATAGAATAGTAAAATATTGAGAATAGCAATACCAACATTAATACCTTTATTGAAAGAAAGAAATGTTCACTTACCTCTTCAAGGGGGAAGCCTATAG
Source organism: Picea glauca (assembly GCA_000966675.3). Lineage (NCBI taxonomy): Eukaryota > Viridiplantae > Streptophyta > Pinopsida > Pinales > Pinaceae > Picea > Picea glauca. The sequence continues at coordinate 175,184 of JZKD02S1151289.1, forward strand.
AAGAGAAGGTATTTATTACAATAAATCTCAAGACAAAGAATTCTCATGCCTCCTACTCTTATTTATACTAATTCTATCTTCTAAAGAACATTTTAGAGGAAGATCTGTCTAGAAGCGAAATATTCTATTAGGTCCTCTTACATTGACTTGTTCACATTTATTAAATAGGACTTATTAACTAATGTCGGCCTTTATTACATGGAAAGTATATTATTCTACCTACCTGAGGAGTTAGGGAGCCTAGGTCCCTAACATTCCCTTCCCCTTGAAAAAATCCTTTTCCTCAAGGATTGAGATGAGGAAATTGTTGCAGAATGGTGGTCATCTCCGAAGCTGTATATTCTAGAGTTGTATATTTCCACTGCACTAAAACTTCCTTGGTATTTGGTAGGACACAAGCCCCACTCACTTGAGAATTGTATAAGGACCATAAAAGTTGAGAGCAATTTTCTGATAATGTTCATATTTGAGTGAAGTCTACTTATAAGGTTGCAAACAAAGAAATGTTTGATCCCCTTCAACAAATTAACATTCACAATGACCTTGATCGACTTGTTGGTTCATGTGATTCTGATCCATGACTAAATTTTCTTTGAGAGTACGGAGAATGGCCTCTCGGACTGTAATAATTTTTTCAACCTCTTGAACCTTTGAGATGCCTATAATGTATGAGAGAAGCAATGGTGCCTTTTTTCCATAGACTGCTTCAAAAGGATTCATGTGAGTAGTTGTATGGTAAGATGTGTTGTACCACCATGAGGTAGGGGTAACCACTAATCCCAATGATTTTGTCTACCGAATGCAAAACAATGTAAGTATGTTTCCAAAAACTTATTGACAACTTCTATTTGGCCATCATTATAGGGATGATAGGTGGTACTGAGATGCATGTTGGAATATTGGTTGTTGACATTGATGTCAACCCTATTCATTGGTTTTGGACCACAAGATTGATGAAGGTATTTGGACATGAAGGACAATGCACATGCAGATACAACACCCATGGATGGACAATATACATCATGTTGTTTCCAGTGGTATGTGGCACGTCACGTGGTTCCTCATGGTTGAGGATAAATGAATTTTTGAAGATGAAAAAGTGAATTGAAGAATGAAGTACATGTAGGCCCTGAAGATAATTAAAGAAAAGAATTACAAAATAATAAAGTGGCAGGTTAGTCCTAATGTTAAAAGGAAGTGTCATAAATGGTATAAATGCATATCATTATAAATTCATTATATAAACAAGTCGAATTTCAGAGGAAAATAAGAAGTAAAGAAGGTCGGCTTTCAATGGAGGATGAAGTATTTTGGTGATGTGTTCTAAGTATCAACAATTGGTATCAGAGCAGGTTGCCTTTAGAACAGTTTAACCACTGGAAGAAAAATCCTGAGCAGAGATGGATGACCATGAGCACATTTCAAATGGGATTCAAAAAATTTATGGAAGAAATTATGCATACTGGAGTGATAGAGTGAAAACTTACCTAACAAATTTGGGAGTAGACATTTGGTACTCAGTTGTAAATGGCTATGTAATCCAAAATAATGCTCCAACTGATCCAAATGAGAAGAAGCTTATGAGTTTTAATTCAAAAGCCAGACATGTTATTCTAGTAGCATTGGCACCAACCATTGTTAGCAAAGTGATGGGTTTCAGCACTGCTAAAGAGGTATGGGACAAACTCAAGAGTATCTACGAAGGTGATCCAAAAGTTAAGCAGGTCAAGCTTCAACGACATAGAGCAAAATTTGAAAATTTGAAGATGAATGAAAAGGAAGATATTGTAACCTATTTTCTTAGAGTTGATGAAGTCATTAATGCTATCAGAGGATTAGGTGAAGAGCTCTATGAATCCTTGGCTGTACAAAAAGTGTTGAGATCACTTCTCTTGAAGTATGATGCTAAGGTCTCCGCCATTGAAGAAACTAGGTACTTGACCAAAATGACAATGGCTGAATTACATGGGTATCTTATAGCATATGAAATGAGAACACGTACAGAAAGTGACCATCCAAACAATGAAGCAGGCTTTAAATCCATAAAGAAGACAAAAGGAAAGGATAACGACCTTGATGAAGAAATAGAAAATTTCATAAGAAGGTTCCAGAAGGGAAGTGGAAGATACAAAGGTAAGTCTCCTCTCAAATGTTTTAACTGTGGTAGAATAGGACATATTGTTGAAAACTGCTACTATAAAAAGAGAAGTCTCAACAATAAAAAGAGCTTCTACTCCAAGGATGATGACATCTCCTCAGATGAGAGTGATGAAGAAGATAATGATGGAGGAGAAGTCATCTTCATAACCCAAGAAACCCAGGATGATGAGCACAAGAATTCTAAAGAAGAAGAAATCATTTGTGAAGAATATTAAGATGAAGATACCAACCTTGATTCCTTTTGGGGATACAAAGACAATGTAGAGAGTGAAAAAGAAGATGAGAATCTTGAAAATATGAAGCATGTTGAAACTGAAAATAGAAACCTTAGAAACACAAACATAATACTAAAAGGTGAATTGAGTACTTGTGAAGAAGAGAATTACAAGCTTGAAAATACCATTAATAGCTTGAAGGAACAAATGGAATATTATGAGAAATTGAAAGAAGAATTGGATCACGCAAAAGGGGAGCTACTATTGACAACATAAAAGTTGAAAAAGTTCGAAAAAAACACTAAAAAATTAGATGAGATCCTTAGCAGTCAAAGATCTCCAAACAACAAGACAGGACTAGGATACAATGACAGTTTGAAGACAACAAAACAAGAGAAGGAAGTTGAAAATGATGAAAACAAGACTCCAGAACAAGTTGAACAACAAGATAGAAGACTAGAATTCAGAAGGAATGAGACATCAAGAAGATCCTCTCCCATAAGGTATGAAAGAAATCATTATGAAGGAAACTATAGAAGAATAGATCATGAACACAGATGGAACACACCACAAAGAAGACCACTTACGCCCGGGTATCAAAATTTATTTCTTGGACATCGTTATACTTGTGGAAATTTTGGACACAAGGCAATCAATTGTAGAATCAATGAAAGGAATAACTATGCAAGCTACATGAATGATGAAAATAGTAGATATGGAAATGTTCGAAGACCTATCAACATAAATTATAATCCATTTGACCCATTAATGGATCAAAATATTGTATGTTACAAGTGCAATAATCTTGGTCACAAAGCATGAGATTGCAGAGAAATGAAGGAAGATAATCATATGCCAAATTTCATTATACCAACTACAACATGGAAAAGGAAAGAAATTCCACACAATGAAAATTGTTGAATAGCATTGGTCGCTAAAGAATGCAAAGAAGAATATGAATGGTTCATAGATAATGGGTTTTCATCTCATATGACCAGAGATCAAAAAACATTTGTCAGCTTAAAGAAAAAGGGTGGAAATGTTGCATTTGGAGATGACTCGTCTACCAAAATACTTGTAAAAGGAACTGCAAAGCTTGGAAGTGAAAATGTAAAAGTAGGAAAAGTCCTATTGGTTGAAGATCTAAATCATAATCTTCTCAGTGTCAGCAAAATATGTGATCAAGGATACACTCTTACGTTTGACTCCCGAAAATGTAAAATCATAGAAAATAACTCAAGAAGATTGGTTGCAACTGCAACAAAAAGACCGAACAACATATACAACCTAGACATGAAGAAGAGAGAGAATACAAAATCCACACAAAAGGATTCCAAGGAAGAAAAAGTCCCAAAGACCAAAAATAGGATGAAGTATTATTGAGTGCCACATGTTCAGGGGGAGCAGCCCCAAAGAAGAAGGTTACCTTTTGCCATTAAACTCAGGGGGAGAATCCCTACCCTTTTCCATTGATGTCAAAGGGGGAGAGAAATTAGGATCATGATGATAAGGGGAGCATGAGTGTTGTCATCAATGACAAAGGGGGAGATTGTTGGAATATTGGTTGTTGTCAATGATGTCAACCCTAGTCATTGGTTTTGGACCACAAGATTGATGAAGGTATTTGGACATGAAGTAAAATGCACATGCAGATACCACACCCATGGATAGATAGTATACATCATGTTGTTTCCAGTGGTATGTGGCACGTCACGTGGATCCTCATGGTTGAGGATAAATAAATTTTTGAAGATGACAAAGTGAATTGAAGAAGGAAGTACATGTCGGCCCTGAAGATAATTAAAGAAAAGAATTACAAAATAAGAAAGTGTCAAGCCGTCCTTAATGTTAAAAGGAAGTGTCATAAATGGTATAAATACATATCATTATACATTCATTATATACACAAGTAGAATTTCATAGGAAATTAAGAAGTAAAGAAGGTTGGATTTCAAGGGAGGATGAAGTATTTTGGTGATGTGTTCTAAGTATCAACAATGCAATTGGGTTCCAAAGAAAACTAAGACAAAATGACAGATAAAAGGATGGAAGACATGATTCATGAGACTTTGGAAAGTGGAGGGGGAATTACACAAGCCAAATAGCATGACCAAGAACTCATAGTGACTTGCATGAGTTCTAAATTTAGTCTTTGAATGTCTTATTCTTTCATACGTATCTGGTCGTAGGCGGAACAAAGATCATGTTTATTAAAGTACTGAGCACCGCTCAATTCATCCAAGAGATCATCAATGACAAGAATGGGAATTTTTTCTTTGATGGTGAGTTTGTTGAGGGAGAGAAATTCTAAACACATGTACCAAGTGCCTTATTTCTTAAGGACCATGACCACAAGAGAAGAATAGGAGATGGTACTAGGAATGATAACACTCACGTCGAGAAATTCTTAAAAAAATTTCTCAATTTCATTATTCTAGGAAAAGGGATGACAATAAGGGTGAACATTAGGAGGAAGACTTCCCAGGACAAGAGGAATGGAATGATCATGAACACCACGGAAGGGGGAAAGTCCCTGGGGAGTGAAAAAAAAAACTTGTTGTTTTGATATGATAGATTGGAGGTCAGGATGCATGGAGGGTGGCTCAACTACTTGAATGGAATGGAGTTGGGAAATAATTCCCAATTGACCTTTTTTTAGGAGATTTTTCATGTGATGGGAACTAATGATCTCACGAGAGCCTATTGTGATTCCTTGGAACTGATATTGTTGTCCCTCCTATTGGAATGGCATGGTTAATTCCTTAAAATCCATGAGAATAGGGTCGAGAGTGCATAACAATTCAGCATTGAGCACAATGTCACAACCTTCCATGTCGATAGAAAACATACAAGATTTCAGGTGGTACTGACCAATTTGCATGTGCACATTTTCACAACACCCACCACATTTCATGGAACCTTCATTGGCAATCATGATTTCAAAATTGTTTACGGAACAGATATAGAAATTGATTTCCTACGAAATGTTGCAATGAATAAAATTATGGGTGTTTCCACTATCATCAAGGATGATGACTTTCCTATGCTTAATGTGTCCAATTATCTTGAGGGTTTGGGGAGAAAAGAATTCTTTGAGGGCATGCAACAAAATTACTGGTTCAAATTCTAGTGGGTCAATGGACGGAGTAGTGGCATATGGAGGGGGTAGCTCTTCCACGGGGGGGACTTGAGTCTCTTCATTATCAACATCCTCTGAAATGGCCATAAAAATATTGTGTTCCTTACACTTGTGTCGAGGAAAATATTTGTCATCGCAATTATAGAAAATACTCTTGAGTTGGCATTCAACCATTTCTACCTGAGTTAATTTTTGGACCTTGAGAGGGGTGGAAGGAGGGGAACGATTGGTAGGTAGAGGGTAGGGAAGAAAAGAAGGTTTGAATTTATGGGAAAATACAACTTGTTGTGCTTCTTTTGTATGTTTAGTATATTCCAACCAAGTCTAAGGGCGAGCCATGAGGACCTAGGCTTAGATTTCATCATTTAGACCATTAATAAATCATTCACAGAAGAAGGAATCGGTCATGCCCTTCTTTATGAAGGCCAAGTGCTCAAAGGTGGATATAAATTCTTCCATTATGGCCAACTACTACAACTTGGTCAAATGGCCTAAATAGTGGGTGTCGGTGTCAAAGCATTCATAGAGCTCTACAAAAAAATGGGTCCAAGTAACATACCCCTGGCATTCATTTTTAAGTCATTGCCACCATTTCCATAGTTCATGGATCCATATAGAGAATAGCATAACAAATTTTGGCCAACTCATCACTGATTCCATGCAATAAAAATAATTCTCCATTTGAGTGACTGAACTCGTGGGATCACAACCATCAAATTTATTGACCTCAACTCCGTGAAGATGGGGGTCACAATGAAAGGAGTTATATTGAAATACATTTTAATAGGAGGAGTTAGGAACATGTAAGTTGGATGGTTTTTCCAATAAGGAAGGGCCCTATGATCAGTTTAGCAACTAGTTGACAGTGGATTTGAGGGTGTCAAATTCACCCGTGAATTTGGTATCCATGGCTTCAAATTTATGCTGGACTTGGTCCTGGAATTGTTAAAATATGGAATTGATGGAAGCAATATCAGAATTCACTTGTTGGATGTTCTTTGTGTTCTAGTTGATGGAATTTTACAGTTCTTGGTTTTGAGTGTTGGCCATTTGGAGAGGAGGGGTGCATGTAAGGGGAAATGGGCCCACTAAAAAAAGGTGGATAGGTGAGATATATGACTGCGATCAGAGTGACAGTGTAAATTCAAAGGGATATATGTCAAATAAGGGCGTTAGGAAGGGTGGGTGGGACCGCATAAAAATAAATCCTTATAAGTGATAGGTTCCACAACGATCATGGTGAAAAGGGGAATGTAATGCGATAGGTTGCAAATAAAGGTGTCGGGAAAGGGGTCAGGTCCACTAGAAAAGAAAGGCTTAAAAATTATAGGTACCACAATGATAAATATGAGGAGAGGAATTCAATGGGATAGGTCCTAAATAAGGGTGTCGATGGGACCACTATCCTCTTTTTTTCACTCATGCGGATTTATACTCCGACCTGAATAATACTACAATGTCAAAATTCCCAGATTCTTAATAGGAAAAAATGTGTAGTAATTTCGCAACTAGAATGTAGGCGGTAATGTTGTGTGGCCAAAATATCCTTTCTATTATTTTTCTGGTATGTTCCCCCCCAGGTAAGGTTTTTCAAGGTGCCTACGGACAATTATTTTCCTTGTTCTATAACTCTTTGATATACATGCAGGGTCGAATAGTAGTACACATCCCAATATCTCAGGGCACAAATTGAGTATCGACCATACCCTTAGTTGTACTACCTAATTACCCAGGCACTAGATATTATCTTCCTGAATGCTCTATAACAGTTAGGTAGTCGATCAATTGATATAGGGATGATTTTAGGAGACCTAGGGGACTCTTGATATACTTGTTGGTACTTGGGAGTGATGGTCATGTACATATTTTTTCTGATGTGGTACTACTCGAGGGGTACCAACAGGGGTTACATAGGTTTCCAACAAGGTGAAACTTTAATTTTGAGGAAACTTCGTGAAATCATCTGTATTTCTTAAGTGAAGTCTTCCCCACCACAGTTTACCCACTAAGCGATAGATCCATATTCTTTAAATACGTCGGCAGTACACGTCTCTACCATGGAAAAAAAATTAACCCATAATTCCTTCCAAGGAAAGTGATATAATACCACTTGTAAGGCACCAAATGTAATGTAATATGCAAAAATAAGAATATTGAGAAAATACCAATGGAATAGTAAAATATTGAGAATAGAAATACCAACAATAATACTTTATTGAAAGAAATCAATGTTCACTTGTATCTTCGAGGGGGAAACCTCTAGCAGAGAATATCTCTATTACAATAAATCTCAAGAAAAGTACTTCACATTCAGCCTACTCTTATTTATACTAATTCTATCTTATAAAGAACATTCTATAGGACAATCTTTCTAGAAGCAAAATCTTATATTAGGTCTTCTTGCATTGACTTGTTCACATTTATTAAATAGGCCTTATTAACTAATGTCATCTTTTATTACATGTAAAATATATTATTCTACCTACGTGAGGGGTTAGGGAGACTAGGCCCCTAATATATAAGGAGTCATTTATAAATATCAGGGAAGATATAGCTAAGGCTCCAACATTTATGAGCCCATATTTTTGCAATAATTTCATACTTTATACCTTTGCCTCAGATATTGCATTTGCAGCATTCCTCACCCAGAAAAATGGTGAAGGGAATGAATTCCTAATTGCTTTTATGATTTATGGGGTGCAAAGAGAAAAACTTTATTATCTAGAAGTAGACAAACAATCCTATGCATTTTTTAATGCAGTCAAACACTTCAATCATATCTACTCAAATCCAAGACCAAAGTGATAGTACCCTATCATGTTGTGACAAATATCTTGGTACAGAAGGATTTGGGA
>JZKD02S1151289.1:221337-243970 GCA_000966675.3 Picea glauca
TGATATGCCCTTAGTATTTACATATTGCAAGAGATGTATGATACTCTCACTTCCAATCTTATGAATATCTCCTTCGAGTTATCCTTTGGTTTTATATTGTACTCATCTACCATGCCTAGGGTTTGATACTTATATATTTATGTTTATTTATGTATCCTAAAATATCCCACAAAAACACCAAACAAAATTTCTAAGATATTAATATGATCTATAAACTATTGTGGATATTCCACTAGATAGTATGTCACAATAGATTGTAAAGGCTATTATAAAATACTATGAGTTTAGCCTCAATTATGTATTGTTTACTTATGATTAAAATGTAATATTATAAGTATAATGCTCAAAACATTGAAATGACCTAAGAATATAAGAGAAAATCTATAGTAGAAAAACAATCACACCATTAACACAATAAACACAAGATGTACCCTATGAAACCCGATATGGGAAAACCTAGTAAGAAGACAATGATTTTTTATTTCTATTTTATTCTTAGATTTCAAATGTAAAATACAAATAAAGATGGAATCATTTTGGAATTACAATAGATACTATGGCTTGAATGGATACTATAGGGTCTTATTATTCCTCTTTTCTACTAAAAAAATCCCACTCCTTTTCTCTACTCATTTGTGGAACAATAAATCATTACAATAGGAGAGGAACCTCTTCCTTTCCTTTTTGCTCATTATTTAACAAGTCCTAATAGTTTTCAAGTTCATTTTTTTTTATTTCCCTGGCTCCTTATTAGGGTTAGGTTTTTGGATCCTTTAGAATATTATTGAAATTACACATGTGACTAGCTCCTTGTGGTCAGATCATAGGTCAACTTGCAAGAGGCATAACTTCCTCATATGAACTATGATTTGAGGTGCTCTTTAAATTTTTGGAAATATTTCAACAAGTAGAACAATTTCAAGGGGGTGGGAAGTTATTTTTTTAAATTTTGACCCTAAAAATCGTCAATTATTACCCCAAAAAAGTTCTAAATTGCTAAAACAATATTTGCCCATATAACAGGTTCTATAAGTCCCTGGCTCCAATTTTCCACTCCAAAAGGTACCAAGACAAATGAAAAATTACATATTGATCCATTTTCAATCACAAAGTCGTATTATCATTAGTTGGGCACTTGCTTATATCAATAGCAAATTACTTTCACAATGTAGTTAAGTATTTGACCTCTCTTTGTTTTTCCTTATGACAATACCATTTGTTGTCAAAAGCATCGATGAAGTGGGGAAGAATTTGAATCCTTGTCTCGTTGGGATTTTTGATGTGCTTCATCTATTCTTACTTCAACTATATGAGTACTAAGTAGTCCCAAACGTCAAATTATTACCACATCATAATATCTATAGTGTTTTTTAACTTTAATATTAATTCTAAACTCACATGAGTGTAAGGCTTTGAGTTTTTCCCCAATAATTTTCTTTTAAGGAATGAAATTTGAAAAACACCATGGGAGTTTTGTCATTCCCAATGTTAATGAGTACTCTTTTAGTCACCTTCATTGAAGAAATACTTCATGAAAATTTTAAATTATTCCACATGCTTGGTTGGGTCTTTCCCTTCTTCAAATTTGGTCATTGGATTCATGCTCTAAACATCTACCAAAAATAGGTTTTTCATATATCCTAAGAAAGTATCATGGTTTTTGTGTGGCATGCCTACAAAAATCTATTATAATATTCTCCTGAACCAAATTCTATTTATAGAACTCCATCTCTATCAATTCTGAGTTTTCCATTATGGTTATCCATCCCATGTTGATCTTTGGACTTGATAACTCATCTCTCTAGCGTGCATCAATATTGATGTACATCACCCTCTTTGATCCATATCTTTTACTTGGCTAATTAATGGCTTGATTGCCTTAAAGAGTATGAAAACCAAGACAAGTAAAACACATAAAGAGACTATGAGCATAAATGATCAGCAGCAAAGAAATAAGAATGACACAACGAGACGATAAGGTATTTCACCTAGTTTGGGATACGTCTCTGGGTCTACTTCCAATGGAGTGGCCTCTTCAATTATGATGTAAATAACCAAATTACATCAACATCCTCAATCTCAAAGTTGGTATTCTACTTTGTTGTAGCACAATGGCTTCCAAAATCCTTTGGAATTACCTCTCTCATCTTTACAATCCACAACGAGGGATAAAAGAGCTCATATTCATGTTTTATGTGGTCTTCTATGCAGGAAATACCTCTACATCTAAAACAATACCATAAAAATTCTTACAAATGAACCATGTAATGTAATGGTGAAATACCTTTGTTATATAACAAAGGGTCGATGGTTCATTCCTTAGTCAATCCTGATTTTATGGGGAATGGAATATGTGGTTAAATAACCATATAACATATATACAGTATCTCCAAATATTTGTTTCAACCATAATATACATATGGTTTAACTTGTTTGATAACCAAACCCAAATTTGTAATAACTGTAATATATGCTCAAAAATCGATTTTTTTTCATGCCTTACAAGGAACATGCTATGGTTAAAGTTTGGTTTCGATCCACTTTAAATGGGATATAAAATATATGGTATACAAAAAAAAAAATTGTAATAACCATATTATATCGATCCCATACCAAATATATATATATGGTATATTTGGTATATAATAATAGGATAATCGATTTGTTTCCATGTCACATGGTATTTAACTATACCAAAGTGATCTACCATAATCCCAACCCTTTTGTGGTTAATATATATGCGTGCATAAATGAGTGGAGGTAGATGGTTATGTCGGATTTATGTTATATACAACATATAACTTTGAATAAATCAATGTCAACCACTTTTAACAAGTGACCAATGGGTGGGTTGGTTATGGCATGATTATTGAGACTTTGGCACTAGAATAGGTCACAGGGTCGATCCTTAGGCCTACAATTTTGGACTCGATCAGGATTGGGTAGCCTTTTTGAGGGTGCCATGTGTCACCACCATATTGGTCCATGTGTCACCTCCATATTGGTCCAACTATCACCATGTTCCATCAGCACTCTGCCTGATCATCATCTTTCATGTTAGCTCCAGTTCCATGTCATCACCTGCCACGTCGGTGCATAGTCAGCGCCATGTCGCCTAACATCTTGGATGCCACGTCATTCCTCTACCATGCCATGTATGGCTACCATGTGTCACTTCATACGGATTCCATGTCTCCTCCTATGGGACTGCCACATGTCACCTATGTCCTTCATTTTTTTCCTTTTTGACAAAACCTTCAGAATGAAATATATTTCTCATACGAAGTCTGTTTGAGCTCATTCAAGTAGTGTCGGAAATCTCTCATCGATATCTTTGTCATGGTAACCTTTTCATCAAGTTTTGATACCTTTGAATTTTGAGGTATTCTAGATTATCCTGAATCAAGCTTCCCCACTTATAATCTTTTGGACCACCATAATGTTTTCATTCAGATATTAAGTGAGGTTATGTCTCCCCACTTGACCTGTATCCATCCCCCATACTCGGACCATTTGGATCATTATAACAAACTGAATAACAAATATTAAAGTTAAAATAATGTTTCTAACATGATCAATCGTTCTCTTTCTTTCACAATTACTTCAATTAAAAGTTTCCACTACTAACCATGCACAACATATCAGCAGTAACAGTGAACTAGAAATGAGTTAAAATATCCCCTTTTATTCTTAATAGGATCCCCGATACTTGCATTAAATGAATCCTCATGTGGCAGCTTTGGAGAATCCTGAAAAACTTCATAGCTAGGAACAAACTTAACTATTTCATTGTTACATTCAATATCACACCCTTCAATTCCTTTTGCAGACATGAGAGACACATTCTTGCTTCCATTCACAATCCTTTTTAGTTGTCCTATAGTTACAAGAGAAATATCACTTTTCATGGGATGAGCTATTACAATATACTCAATTCCATCTTTAATGAGATGGTACCTATTCTCCTCTATGAAGAAAATGGATTTCATGTTGTACAAATAAGGGCTTCTCTATATAATACCAAATATGTCAAGAGGAACCACCTCTAGTTCAACCTCATCAACAAATTTTGAAGTGATAGCAAATCTAAGTTTACATTGTCTAGTTACTTGTAACTTTGCATTATCACATACCCAACTGAGAGAATAAGGGTTATTATGAACTTTTGTTTCCAATCCTAATTTATTGAGAATTTCTTCAGATATCATATTTACTTGGGAACCAGTATCCAAAAGAGTGTCAATTTTTTTATGTTTAGTTATCACCCTTATATGAAAACGCTCACTTATTTTCTTTAAACAATTAGGATATGGAATTGAAGAGCTTGAACTAGAATGAGAAGATAGTATACCTTGCACTCCTGCAACTGTGATTTTTGTTTCATCACCTAAATCAGACCCCAAATCTTGTTGTATTGTGGCAACAATCTTTGTCTTTCCTTTTCCTCCAAAACTTCTAGGTCTTAACTCGAGATGCAACTTCCAACAATGAACACAATCATGCCCTTCCTTTTTACAATGAAAACATGTAGCCTTTGTTTCTTCATTATTTACTGTAGTTTCCTTTTTTCTTTTATTCTTACTTCCCTTTTGTTGAACAGGCTCCATGGAGGAATCATCATTAACATCCCTCTCCCTAAACTCAAGATGAATAGCTTGGAAACATACTTCATCAAGATTAGATGGGATCAAATAAAAGAATAATATGGTGAATATAGCTATGCAAAGCACCAATGTATTTTAGAAGAGTTTATTGAGAATATAATGGAATATTTAAAGCCAATTCTTTCTTCCTAAACTCTTCAACAAAACTTTGCACACTTTTCTCTTTTCCTTCTCTCAAATTTTTCCATTCCATAATTGATTTATGTGTATATCCTAAAGGATAGAATTGTTTATTTAATGCATATGTGAATTCAAACCAGGATGAAAGAACCTTACCATATTTTTGAAAACCTTCTTAAATTTTACTTTGCCACCAAATCAATCCTGTACATTCAAGCTAAAGAGAGGTCAATTGAATCTTTACCCCTTCTTCATCAATATGATGAACATGATAGTAAAATTCTATTTTTCAAATCCAATTATCTAATATCTCTGCATTAATATCACCATTATACATGGGTAAGTCACATTTGACACCCAACTTGAATAATGGCTTCTTGGGAGAAATCTCCTTATGAGGGGATGGAGACTTAGATGAAGGAGAATGGGAAGGATGAAGAGAAGAAGGAGGAGAAGAGTGTGGAGAAGAAGGAGGAGATGTATTATGTGAAGGATTATCATCTTCATTCTTGAATTGAATTGTTCCTTCTCCTCTTCATTTTCCTCTTTCACTGTAGAGCTCTTCCACCATTTCCTTCATTAAACTGAATGCCTCAAAGAAATCCTCTTCATAGTTAAAAGTATTTTCCCTCCCTGGTCTGGTGATCTCTCCTCTTTGAGTGCTTCTCCTTGAACTAATTTTGGCATTATAAGTCTTGATTTTTCCTTCTCCCTTCTTGAGTCTAGACACGGTAAGCATCCACACTCACAAACTACATCAAACTAGCTTACTAGATCTGATACCAACTTGATCTAGATCTTTTACTTAGCTAATCAATAGCTTGATTTATTTAAAGAGTGTGAAAACCAAGACAAGTAAAACACATAAAGAGACTATGAGAAGAAATAATAAGAAGAAAAAAAATAAGAATGACACAATGAGATGATAATGAAGTTCACCCAGTGTGGGCTATGTCTCCAGGTTCTCTTCCGATGGAGTGGCCTCTTCAATTAGGATGCAAATAAGAAAATTACATCAACATCCTCAATCTCAAAGCTGGTATTCTGGTATTCTACTTTGTTGCAGCACAATGGCTTCCAAAATCCTTTGTAATTACCTCTCTCTTCTTTATAATCCACAAAGAGGGATAAAAGAGCTCATATCCATATTTTCTATGGTCTTGTATGTGGGAAATACCTCTGCATTTACAAAAATATCATAGAAATTATTAAAAATAAACCATGTAATACAATGGTGAAATACATTTGTTATATAACAAAGGGTCTATTGTTAATTCCTTAGTCGATCCAAATTTTATGGGGAATAGAATATATGGTTAAATAACCATATAACATATATATGGTATCTCCAAATATTTGTTTCAACCATAATATACATATGGTTTAAATTATTCAATAACCAAACCCAAATTTTAAATAACCATAATATATGCTCAAACATCAATTTTGTTTCATGCCTTACAAAGCATATGCTATGGTTAAATTTTGGTTTCGATCCACTTTAAATGGGATATAAGATATATGGTATACAAAACAAAATATTGTAATAACCATATTATATCGATCCCATACCAATTATATATGGTATATTTGGTATATAATAATAGGATAATCGATTTGTTTCCATGTCATATGGCATTTAACTATACCAATAGTGATATATAAAAATCTTGATCCTTGTGTGGTTAATACATATGAGTGCATAAATGACTGGAGGTCACTGGTTAGGTCAGATTTATGTTATATACAACAACATATAACTTTGAATAAACCAATGCCAAACGCTTTTAATAAGTGACCAATCGGCGTGTTGGTTTTGGCACAGCTGTTAAGACTTTGGCTCTAGCATAGGTCACGGGGTCAATCCTCCCTCTGAAAATTTCGAACTCGATCAGGCTTGAGTGGCCTTTTTGGGGGTGCCACATGTCACCACCATATTGGTCCATGTGTCACCTATAGATTGGTCCATCTATCAGCATGTTTTGTTAGCATTCTGCCACATCATCATCTGCCATGTCAAATCCAGTGCCACATCATCATCTTCCACATTAGTGCACAATTAGCACCACATCAATGGCATGCCACCTTCTATCTTGGATGCCAGACCATGCCTCTACCATGCCCTATATGCCTACCACGTGTAACTTTGTGTGGCTTCCATGTGTCCTCTTGTGGAACTGCCACATGTCACATATGTCCTTCCTTTTTTCATGTTTGACAAAAACTTAAGAACACGATATATTTCTCATACAAAGTTTGTTTGAGACCATTCAAGCGGTGTCGAAAATATTTCAGTGAGCTCTTCGTCGTGGAGACATTTTCATCGTGTTTTGAGACATTTGAATTTTGAGGTATTATGGATCCTCTCGGATCAATCCTCCCCACTAAGAGGCTTTTGGACCACCAAAATGTTTTCATTTAGACACTAAGGGAGGGTAATGTCTCCCCACTTGACCTATTCTATCCCCCATACTTGGACCATTTGGCTCATTATAAAAAACTGAATAACAAGGATGAAAGTTGAAACAATGTTGCTAACATAATCAATCATTCTCTTTCTTTCACAGCTACTTGCATTCAAAATTTCCACTACTAACCTTCCACAGCACATCAACAGTAACAGTGAACACATAGATCGTACTAAAAATGAATTAACATCTCCCCTATTCTCCTTAATATGATCCATGATACTTGCATGTAATGAATCCTCATGTGGCAGCTTTGGAGAATCCTAAAAAACTTCATAGCTAGGAACAAAATTAACTATTTCATTGTCATATTCAATATCACACCCTTCAATTTCTTTTGTAGACATAAGAGACACATCCTTGCTTGCATTCACAATCCTTTTTAGTTTCCTTTTAGTTACAAGAGAAAGATAACTTTTCATGTGATGAGCTCTTACAATATACTCAATTACATCCTTAATGAGATGGTACATGTTCTCCTCTCTGAAGAAAATGGATTTTATGTTGTACAAGTAAGGGATTCCCAATATAATACCACATATGTCAAGAAGAACCACATCTATTTCAACCTCATCAACAAATTTTGAAGTGATAGCAAATCTAAGTTTACATTATTTGGTTACTTGTAACTTTTCATTATCACATACCCAACAGAGAGAATAAGGGCTCTTGTGAGGTTTTTTTTCAATTCCTAATTTATTTACAATTGCCTCAGATATCATATTTACTTGGGAACTAGTATCAAAAAGAATATCAACTTTTTGTATTCTTAGCCATCATCGTTATATGAAAAAACTCATTTCTTTTCTTTTCAGAATAAGGAGATGGAATTGAAGAGATTTAACTAACATGAGAAGATAGTATACCTTGCACTCCTATAATTGTGGTTTTTGTTTCATCACCTGAATCTGACCCTGTTGGCACAAGGGCAAACCCAGGGTTCAACGCTACAACAGTGCACCAACAAAGCCCTAACTACCAGCCCTTTCAGCAACACCTGCGAAGCAGATGAAGTCTCACCTGAGGTAGAGGCAGGGGTGGTTGTGAGACTCAGGTGTATGCAACCTTAGATGGGACATGGATCTTTGATTATACAACTTAATAGAGCACTTAGCATCATCAGTTCCTCAATATATAATCACTATTCACTTCGTTGATAAAATAAAGCTTCACAACATTCACACTAATCTAGAGTATTTAAGCACTTGGCATATATAAATGGATCAGAATGAGCATATCAAGAACTAAGCATGACTATCTTTATCAGATCTAATATTCTTACATATCATAAGCACAAAGCAGAAGTATATATATCTAAACATATCACAACACTTAGCAAATAACATGTAAGCACATCAAGACAAAGCACAAAGCAAGACAACATGGCGTTTACGTGGTTCACCCCCACCCTCAGGCTATGTCCACCAAATATTCTTCTTTATTGTCTCCAGTCAATTGGTTACAAGCACAAAGCCATAAAAACCCTTACACCACACAAGACAAAAGATCTGTGCAGCTTGCTAGATCCTTCTTCCTTGCATTACAGCATTAAGTTCTCCACAATCTACTACAAGGACATGCACTTAGCTCTACAAGTCTCTTATAGTTATGCCCTAAGCACTTACAGATTCTACTCGCACTTAGCATACATTCACATCACATAGATTCATTATTCCCCCCTTTATACATTGCCTATCCTTCTATTTATACATACAAAATAGGCCTAAACATGGGTAAACCCATGGCCCGACATCCCATTCCCGTTACATATTCCCAAAACCCAAAAAGGATCCAAAAGTGGGTCGAGATCCCATGATATCCTCTTTGTCTTGTGCTCCTCCTTCGACAAGTTTTCGAAGTCCAAAAATAGGTCACTATGACCAAGAATCTCCCAAAACTTGATCAAGGGCCAACAGGCCCCCAACACTCACCTATGACTCGTCCCGAGTCACTCTAATCTGAGCAACTCTACCTTGAATGCATCAATCTTGGCTCGAGCTTCTTCGACTTTCTTCTTTTCTACGACCTCTTGCTCGATGAATTCGTGGATCACTGTGTCATTCATTGGCCCTTCTAGGCATTGTTCTGTTGTGTGGCATGCCTTATCTTGCACAGGTTAAAGTCATTGAGTGACTTCCATCACCTTTATTTGAAGCACATGGATCTGCTACTGAATTGTGCATTTTTCTTGAGACCTCTTCATTCGTTCTACAGCTGACAGGGCTTTTAGTTGTGCCTGTAGTGTATCTACATGCTGATTTTCTTCCTGGAGCAATGACTCCAGTGTCTGTAACTCTGGGTTTTCAGTGAGGTTCTCATATGTCTGGGTGCTCTGATTACTCAGCTTCTTGCACTCAAAGGCAAGATATTTTAGTCTATCAACTGCGCTGCGGGAAGTTTCTTCCCTTAGGTCTCTTACATCTTGAGGGGTCTCAGGCACAGTGCGGAGTTCCAAGTTTGTTATGCATTGTTTGAGCTGTTGGATTACTTCTTCAAGTTGTGCCACCTATTGTCAAACTTTTTCTTCGGCTTTTACTTCGATGACTGTCATAGAGTGAATTTCTCTATGAACCATTTCCTTAAATTCGAGTTTCTCGGCAAGAAACTGTTCCTTGCTTTGTTGTAACTATTCTTTTTCTTCATCCCACTTCGCTTGCAGAGCAAGATTTTCCCGTTCTGCAACACTCTGTTTCTCCTCAAGGTCTTTCTATAATTGCGCTAAATCCTATGTGGCTTGTACTGTCTCTTCCTAAGCTCTTCTAAGGCGAGCTTCGAATGTATCAGCGATGCAGTGTAGTTGAGTTGGCTCATCACCTATTTCTTATGTTCCTGCTAACAGAGGCACAGTAGAAACTATAAAACTAGACTGTAATGCCTGTTGCACCCCTTGGAGCTCATCCTTAATATGATTGAACACCTCCTCTTGCTTAGATTCTTGCTTCTCTGTTATCTCCAATGAAGCATCATTCAATGCTGCGACGATGAAATTGAAGTCGTCTGAGGTGAGGGTGGTCTCAAATTTGGTCCTGGTTGCTTTTGATTTCTTCCTTGAAGATGGCTTCGGAGGGGAAACCCTACTTTTCTTTGAGGGGTCCTCCTCGTCTCTAGGTGGTGTAACCTCACCTTTATTCGGTTCAAATTTTGTGCCATCTATCTCTCCGCCATCACCTCCTTGCTTAGGTGAGATAGAAGCAGTCTTCATCAAGGTACTACTTACATCTTGAGCTTCTTCATTTTTTTTGGTCTTTCTTGGTCTAGGTGTATCATGTGCTACTTCTGGACTGTCAATGTCAAACATCTCCATACGGTCTACTAGGACAAGGAGGTCCTCCGACCATTCCTTTGTAATTTCTTCCAAGTCATCCTCTATCAACTTGTAGTAAGACTGCAACTGTTCTTTATGCTCATCAGCGCGCGCGGTGATATAGATGAAATGGCAGTCCACGATGAATTTCATTAAAGGTCAAAACCTGTGGAGACTATTGGGTGTGATGTGAGGCATGGACTGTATGGATACCTTCAACTGGTTGTAATAAGTGTGGAAGACGGCATTTGATTGCCACTATTTATTCATGTCGTTCAAGTACTATAGTGTACTAAACTTCACAGCCATAGGTTCAAAGGGTTGATGTCCGGGAAGGTCACACCTTTCAGCATCTCCCATGCAATGAAAGCGATCAGTATGAGAATCCAAATGAAGTGGAACTCATATCCTTGGTCCTGTGCTTCCCTGCAGTCTAGTTCCAACTAGTTTATGAGGTACTTCGCCCAATTCATTTGTAGGCCCTCCGCGCACTTTCCTGCGAGGTCAACTACAAATCCAGTCACTTGGGTGGGTCGATTCTTGTGAACTAACTTTCCTGCGATTAATTGACAGGCTAGGTGCATTGTGTCACTCTAGATAGAGGCTACCTTGTAGCCTCACGTTCCTTTCTATACATCTCCTTAGGTGTCTTTAATCTTCTGCGCAAGAGCACAATTCATGGTTTTCCCAGGATAGAAATCCTATGGGTTAGGGCCTTGCATGCTCATCCCTATGATTCGATTGATCAACGTTGGATCCACTGTGATGTGGCGGTTCAACCATGAGTATCTACCATGGTAGCAGGACAATAGCATCTTGATGCATGCGTTCACTTCTTGGTGCCTACCAAAGTGAGGAATCTTCATGACATTGAGCAGTGTGGACTGCACGAGGTTCATGGTCCATGACTGGGGTATGATCTTTGAGTTCTTCCCCTTGGTTCTGTTCAGATACTTGTGTGGGGTGAGCATATTGTACACCTTCCTGTTGTCGAGGCTGAAGTCACTAAACTTCAATATTGCAATCTTATCTTGTTCTGCGTGCACTGCGCGTATCCCTTTCGGGAGGTATGCAGTGACCAAAGCGTACTCAAAATCTCTAGGCACACTGTCTCGATTTATTTTGCCGCTCAGAGGTGATATGTAGGTGGGTAGTATACTCGGGATTAACTTAGCATTTGCGAGATCATCCCTATGCTTAGTTCACTTTTCATCTACTGGTCGGGATGGTCCAGCTCGAGCAGTGGATGAAGATGCTTGCCCGACTCTTGTAGATGAAGCTTGGATACCTTCAAATATCAACATGACTCTCTCAGTCATTAAGTCGATCAAAACTTCTTTAGCATCTTTCTCTGTGGCGCTCAATTCATCCAACATGCACACTCGGAGTGAACAATCGCAAGTTCGGGTAACAACTTAGATACAGTACTGAGCTAAAGAGCAAGAGTGCGGTGATCATTGTATAAACTCAGCTTAGTCTGTGGGCTTGAATTCTCAATTAGAAAAAGTGTTCTCAGTGCGTGGCGCGATGAGATAAATAGGTAATCTGACAATAGTTGTCTTGCAATGGTTATGAGCCTCCATTAACTCTTGTTCGATCCACTATGGTGTGGTCTAACGGTCTGATGATGAACCTTTATTGCCTTTTTTCCCATTCAAAGCAGGAGTCGAACGGATATATCAGCCCCAACGGCTATATTGCTTTGCCATGGAGAAGTTCCATGTGTCTTTGTTCTGATATCCCGGCAAAGTTCCAATTCTGCAAATTTTCTTTCTGTGAAGTTCCTTCTGGAATCTTCTGTAACTTTTCAATCTTAGCCCTCTTCTTACTTAGATTTTTAGCCTTCTTTCAAGTGAGATTTGACTCAGTATGTATTTTTCCATTCTAATTCTTATCTTCTTTTAACATAGTCACTGCGCCCTGTTGAGATTCTTTCCTAGGATTCAGGGGTAATACCTCTTCTTTATCTAGAGTAAGTACTTCAATATTCAATAGGTCTCCTGGTGTTCTTTTAGATTCGACATCAGGGTCTCTATTGTCAAGTAGCTTCAATCTATTCTCATGTTCTTCAATTAATTGTGCAATCTTTCTGGTCATGAAAACTTGTAACTTTTGTTTCTTCTGGTCCAAGATTTCTTCTTCTTTCTTTCGTCTAGCTTGATCTCTGTTAATCCAAGGTTTTCCTATTAACATGGTAAATGGGGCACAGTCTTCAATAAATTTAATAATATCAACATATTCCTCTGTCGAAGTTCCATTGACAGTCATAGGTATCTGAGCGAGCCTCCCACACAAGCTTACCAGTTTTCCTTTGAATAACCCTATTCCTCCTAATGAGGGAGTCATAGCAGGACTCTCGATAGCTTCCCAAGTTCTCTCAGTCATGACATTCACCTGTGTTTCCTCATCTAGAACATAGTCAATGTCGAAGTCTCCTATTCTTGCTTCAAGACATTCCTTTTCTTTAAATATCTCTGATAATCTAATATGTCATTGGTCATTCAATGTTTCTTTCATCTATAGCAATACCTTCTCTGATTATTTTTGGGGTTCTGCTATAGCCTGAGTTTATGTATCTGCCTTAGGGTTTTCTTGTCTTATGTTCATACTTTCAAGCTTAGCAATCATTCTAGGGAAATCAAACACTTCATGGTCTAGAGATTTGCAATAAAGACAACCAGGTCTTCTCCCAGGGCATTCTTTAGCACGATGTCCTGGTTTTTTGCAACTGTAACAAAGGTTTAATCCTCTCTTTATTTTAAATTCTCCCCAGTTTCTTTTGTACTGTGCACTAGGATCATGGTAGCTAACCTGCAATAAATTCTTTCTAGGATCATGCATCCATTTTCTAGTCCAAACATTCTTTCTATGCATAGGTATAACATATCTTTCACTATTCTTGTCAGATCTATTAATATCAAATCTTCTTTCATCTATTAATACCCTAGTTTTCAAACTAGTATAGACTCTATTAAACATACCTAGATCCATATTATAGAAACAAAAATTTCCACTTATCTTACTTCTATAGAGAACAAAGCTTCCAGATCTAAACATTTTCACTATCTTTACCTTTATCGGAGCACAAAGCTTGCAGATCTTACCTCTTTTAATCATAAATTCTTACTTTTACCTTTCTTAGAGCACCAAGCATTCAGATCTTGCTTCTTTCCTTCAGATCTGATCTTCTTTTCTTCAGATCGGGCTTCTTTCTTTCAGATCTGACCTTCTTTATTTATCACAAAGATTTATAAGTCAAGTAGAATATTTTGCACTAGGGCATAGATCTATGCACAAAGATTCCAGGTCAACACTTTGCACAAAGCTTCTTCTTTCTCAGTTCCCAGCAATCACAGTTTCAGGTCCCGACAACGAAACCATTTGCTGTCACAAGGGCAGACCCAGGGTTCAATGCTACAACAGTGCACCAACAAATCCCTAACTACCAGCCCTTTTGGCAACACCTGCGAAGTAGAGGAAGTCTCACCTGAGGTAGAGGCAGGGGTGGTTGCGAGACTCAGGTGTATGCAACCTTAGCTGGGACACGGATATTTGATTATACAACTTAATAGAGCACTTAGCACCGTCAGTTCCTCAATATAAAATCACTATTCACTTCGCTAATAAAACAGAGCTTCACAACATTCACGCTAATCTACAGTATTTAAGCACTTAGCATATATAAATGGATCAGAATGAGCATATCAAGCACTAAGCATGACTATCTTGATCAGATCTCATATTCTTACATATCATAAGCACAAAGCAGAAGTAGATCTATCTAAACATATCACATCACTTAGCAGATAACATGTAAGCACATCAAGACAAAGCACAAAGCAAGACAACACGTTGTTTACGTGGTTCACCCCCACCCTAGGGTTACGTCCACCAAATCTTCTTATTTATTGTCTCCAGTCAATCAGTTACAAGAAAAAATCCATCAAAACCCTTACTCCACACATGACAGAAGATCTGCGCAGATCGCTAGATCCTTATTCCTTGCATTACAGCACTAAGCTCTCCACAATCTACTACAAGGACCTACACTTATCTCTGCAAGTCTCTTACATTTATGCACTAAGCACTTATAGAATCTACTTGCACTTAGCATACATTAACATCGCATAGATGCATTATTCCCCCCTTTCTACATTGCCTATCATTCTATTTATACATACAAAATAGTCCTAAACATGGGTAAACCCATGGGCCGACATCCCATTCTCGTTACATATTCCAAAAACCTAAAAAGGATCCAAAAGTGGTCTGAGATCCTGTGATCTCCACTTCGTCTTCCACTCCTCCTTCGACAGGCTGTCGAAGTCCCAAAATAGGTCACTATGACCAAGAATCTCCCAAAACTTGGTCAAGGACCAACAGACCCCAAATCTTGTTGTATTGTGGTAACAGTCTTTGGCTTTCCTTTGCCTCCAAACCTTTTAGGCCTTAACTCAATATGTAGCTTCCAACAATGAGAATTATCATGCCCTTGCTTTTTGCAATGAGAGCATGTAGGCTTTGCTTCTTATTTCTTTATTGTAGTTGCATTATTTCCTTTGTTCATACTTCCCTTTTGTTGAATAGGCTCCATGGAGGAATCATCATTAACATCCTTATCCCTAGACTCAAGATGTGTAGATTAGACACATACTTCATCAAGATTAGTGGGATTAAATAAAAGAATAGTATGGAAAATATATCTATGCAAAGCACCAATGTATTTTAGAATATTTTCTTGAATAAATAATGAAATATTTAAAGCCAATGCTTTCTTCCTAAACTCTTCAATAAAACTTTGCACACTTTTCCCTTTTCCTTGACTCAAATTTTACCATCCATAATTTATTTTTATGTATATCCTAAGGGATAGAATTGTTTCTTTAATGCATATGTGAATTTAGACCAAGTCGAAAGAATCTTATCATTATTTTGAACACCTTCTTGAAGTTTACTTTCCCACCAAATCAACATTGTACCTTCAAGATGAAGAGAGGCCAATTGAATATTTACCTCTTCTTCATCAATCTGTTGAACATGACAATAAAATTCTATTTGTTGAATTCAATTATCTAATATCTCTCCATTAAGCTCACCATTATGCATGGGTAAGTCAAATTTTACATCCAACTTTAACAATGGCTTCTTTGGAGCAATATTCTTATGAGGGGATGGAGACTGATATAAAGAAGGAGAATGAGAAGAAGGAGGAGAAGAGGGTGGAGAAGGAGGAGATGTATTTTGTGAAGGATGAACATCTTCATTCTTGACTTGACTCATGCCTTCTCCTCTTCATTTTCATCTTTCATTGTAGATCTCTTCCACCATTTCCTTCATTAAACTAAATGCCTTGAAGAAATCCTCTTTAGAGTTAAAAGTATTTTTCCTCTCGAGTGTGGCCAGCTCTCCTATTTAAGTGCTTCTCCTTGAACCAATTTGGGGATTATAATTCTTGATTCTCCCTTATTCCTTCTTGAATCTAGACCTGGTAAGCATCCACACTCACAAACCACATCAAACTAGCTTACCAACTCTGATACCAACTTGATGTGGATACTTTACTTAGTTAATTAATGGCTTGATTGCTTTAAAGAGTGTGAAAACCAAGACAAGTAAAACACATAAAGAGACTATGATAATGAATGATAAGAAAAAAATAAATAAGAATGAGACAACGAGATGATAATGGAGTTCACCCAATGTGGGATATGTCTCTGAGTCCACTTCCAATGGAGTGGCCTCTTAAATTATGACGAAACTAAGAAAATTGCATCAACATATTCAATCTTAAAGTTGGTATTCTACTTTGTCACAGGACAATGGCTTCCAAAATCCTTTGGAATTACTACTCTCCTTTGTACAATCCACAAAGAGGGCTAAAAGATCTCATATCCATATTTTTTATGGTCTTATATGCAAGAAATACCTCTGTATTTACAAAAATACCATAGCAATTCTTACAAATGAACCATGTAATACAATGGTGAAATACTTTTATTATATAACAAAGGGTCGATAGTTCATTCCTTAGTCGATCCCAATTTTATGGGAAATAGAATATATGGTTAAATAACCATATCACATATATATGGTATCTCCAAATATTTGTTTCAACCATAATATACATATGGTTTAACTTATTCGATAACCAAACCCAAATTTGTATTAACCATAATATATGGTCAAACATTGTTTTTGTTGCATGCCTTGCAAAGCATATGTTATGGTTAAAGTTTGGTTTCGATCCACTTTAAATGGGAAATAAAATATATGGTATACAAAAAAAAATATTGTAATAACCATATTATATCAATCCCATACCAAATATATATATGGTATTTTTGGTATATAATAATAGGATAATCGATTTTTTCCATGCCATATGGAATTTAACTATAACAATAGTGATATACCAAAATTATGATCCTTATGTGGTTAATACACATGAGCACATAAAAGAGTGGAGGTCATTGGTTAGGTTGGATTTATGTTATAACAACAACATATAACTTTGAATAAATGAATGCCAACCACTTTTAACAAGTGACCAATCAGCGTGTTTGTTATGGCATGAATGTTAAGACTTTGGCACTAGCATAGGTCATGGTGTCGATCCTCCCACCCAAAATTTTAGACTCGATCAAGCCTGGGTGGACTTTTTGGGGGTGCCACATGTCACCACCAAATTGGTCCATGTGTCACCTCTAGATTGGTCCAATTGTCACCTTTTTCTGTCAACGCTCTACCATGTCATCTCCAGTTCCATGTCAATGCACAGTGAGCGCCACCTTGATGCCATGTCACCTGCCAGGTTGGATGCCACATTGTGCCTCTTCCATGTCATGTATGGCTGCTAAGTGTCACTTCGTACAACTACCATGTGTCCTCATGTGGGGCTTCCACATGTCACCTCTATCCTTCCTTTTGCCCTATTTGAAAAAAACTTAAAAACATGATATATTTCTCATACGAAGTCTTTTTGAGCCCATTCAAATGGCGTTGGAAATCTCTCGTCGATCTCTTCGTCATGGAAAACTTTTCATCGAATTTTGAGGTATTATGGATCCTCCGAGATCAATCCTCCCCACTGAGAACCTTTTGGACCAGCAAAATATTTTCATTCAAAGACTAAGTGAGGTTAATGTCTTCCCCCTTGACCTATATCTATCCTCGATACTCGGACCATTTGGATCATTATAAAATATTGAATAACAATGATGAAAGATGAAATAATGTTGCTAACATAATCAATCATTCCCTTTTCTTTCACAACTAATTTCATTCAAAGTTTCCACTACTAACCATGCACATCACATCAGCAGTAACAGTGAGAACATAGATGCTACTAAAAATGAATTAACATCTTCCATTTTCTTCTTAATAGGATCCCCAATACTTGTATATAATTAATCCTCATGTGGAAGCTTTGGAGAATCTTAAAAAACTTCATAGTTATGAACAAACTTAACTATTTCATTGTTACATTCAAGATCACGCCCTTCAATTAATTTTTCATACATGAGAGACATGTTATTGCTTACATTGACATTCCTTTTTAGTTGTCCTATAGTTACAAGAGAAATATCATGTTTCATGTGATGAGCTCTTACAATATACTCAATTCCATATTTAATGAGATGGTACTTGTTCTCTTCTCTGAAGAAAATGGATTCCATGTCGTACAAGTAAAGGATTCCCAACATAATTCCACATATGTCAAGAGGAACCACATATAGTTCAACCTCATCAACAAATTTTGAAGTGATAGCCAATCTAAGTTTACACTATCTAGTTACTTGTAACTTTGCATTATCACATACCCAACCGAGAGAATAAAGGTTCTTATGAGGTTTTGCTTCCAATCCTAATTTCTTGACAATTACTTCAGATATCATATTTACTTGGGAACTACTATAAAAAAGAGTATCAACTTTTGTATGCTCAGTTATCACCCTTATATGAAAAATATCACTTATTTTCTTTTTAGAATTAGGAGATGGAATTAAAGAGCTTGAACTAGCATGAGAAGATAGTATACCTTGCACTACTACAATTGTGATTTTTGTTTCATCACCTGAATCAGACCCCAAATCTTGTTTTACTATGGAAACAATATTTGGCTTTCCTTTGCCTCAACACCTTTTAGGCCTTAAATCAAGATGCAGCTTCCAACAATGAGCATCATCATGCCCTTCTTTCTTGCAATGAGAGCATGTAGGATTCACTTCTTATTTCTTTATTGTGGCTGCCTTTTTTCCTTTGTTCTTACTTCCCTTTTCCTCAATAGGCTTCATGGAGGAATCATCATTAACATCCTTCTCCCTAGACTCAAGATATGTAGCTTGGACACATACTTCATCAAAAATTGTGGGATTAAATAAAATAATAGTATGTAAAATATAGCTATGCAAAGCACCAATATGTTTTAGAAGAATTTCTTGAGAATATAATGGAATATTTAAAGCCAATGCTTTCTTCCTAAACTCTTCACTAAAACTTTACACACTTTGGCCATTTCCTTTTCTCAAATTTTTCCTTTTCCATAATTGTTTTATGTGTATATCCTAAAGGATAGAATTGTTTCTTTAATGCATATGTGAATTCATATGAAGATGAAATAATCTTACCATTCATTTGAACACCTTCTTGAAGTTTACTTTCCCACCAAATCATCGTTGTACCTTCAAGTTGAAGAGAGGCCAATTGAATATTTACCTCTTCTTCATCAATCTGTTGAACACAATGGTAAACTTATGTTTATTGAATTCAATTATCTAATCTCTCTACATTAATCTCACCATTATAAATGGGTAAGTAAAATTCGACATCCAACTTCAACAATGGATTCTTTGGAGCAATATTTTTATGAGGGGATGGATACTGAGACAGAGAAGGAGAATGAGAAGGATGAGGAGAAGGAGGAGGAGAAGAGGGCGAAGAAGAAAGAGGAGATGTATTTTGTGAAGGATGATCATCTTCATTCTTGACTTGACTTGTGCCTTCTCCTCTTTGTTGTCCTCTTTTATTATAGATCTCTTCAACCATTTCCTTCATTAAATTGAATTCCTTGAAGAAATACTCTTCAGATTTAAAAGGATTTGTCCTCCCTTGTGTGGCCATCTCTCCTCTTTCAATGCTTCTCCTTGAACCAATTTCGGGATTATAATTCTTGAGTTGGCCTTATCCCTTATTGATTCTAGAATTGTTAAGCATCCACACTCACAAACCACATCAAACTAGCATACTAGATCTGATACCAACTTGATCCTGATAATTTACTTAGCTAATTAATGGTTTGATTTCTTTAAAGATTGTGAAAACCAAGACAAGTAAAAAAGCTAAAGAGACTATGAGCATAAATGATAAGAAGCAAAGAAATAATAATAACACAACGAGATGATAATGGAGTTCACCCAGTGTGGGGTACATCTCTGAGTCCACTTCCAATGGAGTGGTGATCCAGGTAGATATCGATGGCCACCCACCTATTCCAACTAGCTCACATACATATGTAATATTGGTAGTTTCAGTTTTCATCTTGGCAGTTTTTTCTAGCTTTTCGGATCCTGAACTTATGGGGCCGCTTTGAGGCCCTAAACAATGCTTTTTGAGCTTGCCACAATCACCCTATACATGGAGTCACAGTGTGACGGTATAATGTGTAGTTGTTGGGTGCATGCCTATTTTGAGAAGGAATTCTATTTTGGGCGTAGGCCTATCTTTGGAGAAGGATTTTTTCGGGGGAAAGACTTATTTTTGGAAAGGAAGACCTAATTTTGGAGTGTGTGCAACATGTGGAAAGAAAGAAGCATGCAAAAAAAGAAGGAAAAAAAACATGCAAGAGGAAAAGTAATGTGGCGTGTAGGTAGACAATCCTAACCATGATAGGGTTAGGGTTTTTTATAAGGATTATAATGGCTATAAGACTATAAAATAGTATAAAGAAGGACCTAGGAGGTATAGGTAAAGTGGGTATGTGAGAGAGGGATGGATATGAAAAACGGTGTGTGTGTGTGTGTGAGAGAGAGAGAGAGAGAGATACAGAGAGGTCAGTTAATATCATAAGAGATTAGTTAATATCATAATAGAGAGATTTGATTACTATGACTTTGTGGGTTGTTGATTGTAATAAGTCTTGTAGAAGAGTCGAGTAAGGTAATCTATGAGGTTAGGTTACAAGCTGAGGAGCCCAGTGTGATCTAGTCCACCTCATAGAGGGTTATTACCCTCAATATTGATTGTATTACTGAAGATATAATGTGCAGCGCAAGATTCTGCAACAGGTTAAATAAAAGAGAAGAGAAGCCATGTCTTTGTGGACATAGCCCTCGAAGGGGATGAACCACGATAAACCTTGTATTATTTGTGATTGTTAATGAATGATTTATTTTATGTTTATCTTTAGCTTAAAGAATGAATTCTTAAACTAGATATATCAACATGCATGCATAGGTTTAAAGAGGAATAAATCATAGAAGTAATTGAACAAATAACAAGGAAAATGCATAAGGAAGAAAGAACCCAACCATAGATCCCCACTCATTCCTAGACTGCAAACACCTGAGTATTGTAGTCTCCCATAAAATCTATCTCGGGTGAGATTGCGTTGTGCACCCTGTGTGCAGCGTTGCCTTTTGCTTTACCAGGAGGGCCGACAGTTTTAGAGGGTTTTTTTGGAAACATGTTAAGATATGAACCTAGGTCATCCCAAGAAGAAGTAAGAGATAAACAACCAACAAATGGTTATGTTGTCGGATAAAATTTCACGGGATTGAGTGGATGGGATCTGTGAAATAAATGCGTGGAGGATGAAAGTATAGAAGGGAATGTTCAGGCCATGGAATCCAACGAAGGCATAGATTGAGAGATTGTTGAAAAAAAAGGAACTTGAGTTTGTGCAGAAGGACAACATAAACCCTAAGTTAACACCACAAAATATCTCGACAAATATGTGTATAGTGACTTGCATGAGGTATTTTTCTATGATTTCCCACATTTGTTGCAGGAGTGGTTTTTAAGGTTAAAGGACAACCACCCTACAAATCGAATCAGACAGCTAGAGTGGAATCCTGTGGAGATCGTGGAGTTACAGCAAGTTAATAACAAATTTACGCGCGCAATAGATTTTTGGTTAGACAACATTGTTACAGGGTTTATCACTGAATTTGCAGTAGATATCACGAATTCCTACACCACGAAAGAGCAGTATTTTATAAAGGGACCCATAGGTAGGTACATTAGATCATTGCATACTTCAATTGATATTTCACTGTATGAAAACGGTGTGATTACCATGGAATCAGACAATTAAACTTGCTTTTGTGCATGGGGGAAGGAGGGAAGCACTGACAAGAGGTTGAGATATGGAAGAGGAGATGGATAAGGGAAAGAAGAAGGAGGTCATGGACACAAGAATGATGGAAGAATACCAGATAAATAAGATAATGGAAAAAGATGGAAAAACGTGTAGTGGAGTACCCTACCAATATAAAATGAATAACAAGAAGAGAGCCATAGCCGACAGAGAGGTCTTGGAAAGAGATGAAGAGGAGGTAGAGGATCTATGGGCTATGGATCAGATTGAGTAAATCCTACACCTAACATATGAAAGGAAAACAGGAGGTCAAGGGTCAAGAACATAAGGTATAACTCCAATTCAGATCACCATCAGTGTGGAACCTACAACCCCATGTGGGACTAATACACCAAAAAGAACACCAACGTTTAGACAATCGAATTTTAGTGGAAGAAAATAAATAGGACAAGGATCCAATAAAGGAGCATCCACTCAGGGATCCAGTTCAGG
Organism: Picea glauca; assembly: GCA_000966675.3. NCBI lineage: Eukaryota > Viridiplantae > Streptophyta > Pinopsida > Pinales > Pinaceae > Picea > Picea glauca. The sequence goes on from JZKD02S1151289.1 coordinate 243,700, forward strand.
AAGTAACAATCAATTGTCTACACCACATGGAGGAAGTAGTTCAACACAGTTCAAAATGGAAGGACATGATCCCACAATGAGATTACCATAATTTTCGAGACAGGCATTAGAGGACCCTAAAAAGCACTTATTCATCTCTGAGAATATGTTAAGCCATAATATTGGCTCATTACCCCTTAATTGGGGCATATTGTATTAGTAATGTTATTTTATTTATGTCGGCTTTAAGCCATTAGTTGTAATTATACCTCCTAGTCTCCTATATATACCA
>JZKD02S1151289.1:248599-273318 GCA_000966675.3 Picea glauca
TCTTGTACTTGAACATTTAAGTGGGGTAAAAGGAGGTTGCCCCCTCGAAGAGGCTTATTATCTGAAATTATCTCCTTTTCAAGGTGTTGAGTACTTTTCCTGAGGTTTTTCTATGTTATATTGATGTTTGGTTCTTAACAGAAGATATGGGAAGCAAAGCATATCACAAATGAAGATACAAATCTCACACAGTTAGGTATCACACTAAGAGGCCATGCATTGGACTGGTACATGCGCCTAGATGTAAATAGTCCACAGGGAGTACCAAACACTATCACAGACATGAAAAAACTATTGGTAGATAAATTTCAGAAGGTCGGCTCAGAATACCAGTACATGAATGAAATGATTGAAATCAGGAAGAAACTAGGTGAGTTTGTTTTGGATATTGATCAGAGGTTCAAACATCTAAAAGGAAAGTTGAAATATGCAATTACTGACATGCAATATAGGCACTTATTTTTAACTCATTGTTACCACACTTGAAATACCCATTAAGATAGAAGAAATTTCAAACTCAAGCAGAGGCTCTATAGGAATCCCTACAACTAGAAGAGAACCAGTATCAAAAGACAGATCTAGAAATAGAGGAGTTGGTTGTTGAAGGAGGATTTGAAGAATCTAACATTTCAACTGGGCAAAGAGAAAAGAGAATTTGTTTGGTGTACCCTATGCAGGAAAGAAGGACACCATAAGAACGAATGTCCAACTTTTGCGCAATATATGGAAACATGAGTACCAAAACCCTTTTCCAATAGGAGGACCATGGTGAGAGATTTGTAAAATGCATTGGCATGATCCATATCATTTTCCAATGATGCGAAAGTATAAGAAAGCACCCAAAAGTTCATATTACATTTTTTGCAAATCAGTGGATCATGACGATAAGGATTGTAGAACGATGGAGATGATGAGAGAAAGAAATTCAGATAATTATAGGGTGCAAGTAGAAATGATGACAGGACAAATGCACCTCAGTTCATCTAGGTACCAACACCATATGAAAATGCACAACAGGAGTACAACAATGCGCAGTCGTAGTACAATAATGTGCAGCCACAGTATAACCCCACGTAGTATAACCAGGTACCCTAGTACAACGCACCATTAAGAGATCGAGGTGGATACATAAATGGAGGATGAGGCAGGGGAGGATTTGGATGAGGAAGAGGACCGACCAGTAGTGTGCAACAACTACCAACAACCAGTACACTATGCAATGGATTGTCCATTTCCACCAGCGACATGTATGTATTGTCATGCACTAGACCATGACACGGAATATTTCCCAATACTCTTGGGAAAGATCTAGGAAAAAATGAACCAAAACAACCAAAATATTCAATGGATTTCTACAGAATCCAAGGATGAGGGAAGAAACATTAATATAGTCACTCGAGGAGGATCCAAGACAAGAACTGATGCAGCAAGACAAGATCTAGTTTAACACCAATGGGTTAAGAATAATATTGAGCCATGGAAGTAGTTTGATGTGCAGAAAAAAAAGGAAACATTTAAGGAGGTCGAACAAGAGTTTCTCAAGTAGAATCTTTCATGTACATCAGTCTCGTAGCAAGCTCAGAACCCACCAATGTATGAGATGATATCCTCAATGGATCATACTAATGAAAGACAACCTTTAGAGAAAGTAAGTACCATAGAGAATGTTTTTCAATCCTGTGTTAAAATATGGAATTATCCATCATATGTTAAAGTCTTACAAAATATGTTATAAATATGCAACACATAGGTAAAAGGGAAGTTAGAACAGAAAATAGTGAATCATCTCCATACAAGAAGAACGACAAACAGATAATTCAGACTAAATGCTAATATTGTGGATTTCAAAATGGGAGATATTATATTGGACTTAGGCTCTAAAGTTAATATCTTACCTGAGAAGACATGGCAGTGTATGGGAGAACCCACACTAGACTATTCACCTGTCCAGTTGAAACTACAAAATCAACACAGAGTGTTACCCATTGGAAGCCTTAAAGGTGTGACAGTAGATTTGGATGGAGTGTGAACTAAGGCGGATTTTGAAGTGATAGAGATAGTAGATGGCACAACACCTTACCCAACATTACTTGGATTGGATTGGGCATTTCATAACCAGGCTATAATCAACCTGAAGACAACAAAAATGACTTTCTAATCAGGAGAATATAGAGTCATTGCACCATTGGATCCCTCAGAAGGAGAAAGGTTTATAGAGGCCACTTGTTTGGATCTAGAAGAAATAAACCAGTTGTACAAAATCATCGTGCGAGAAGAGGATTATGTTAACCCAATTGTAGATGGGGTAATCAGTTGGAGAAGCATTAGATCATGTGCTCCGGACTCATACACCAGTTTGGATAATTGGAAACAATGATTACATGAAGTTTCCACAAGGAGGTGCGCAAAAATAGATCGCGCGATAAGATGGGTTGGTACAGAGATAAGAGAACCTCCTAGTTTTCATGGTCTAAATGACTTATAGGAATTCTTGACAATATATGAAGAGAAAGTGTTAGAAAATAAGAGGGTATTATCCCTAGATATTTCACTCAAGGAAACACATGCAAGATGGTGGGGTGCACACAAAGAAACAATTCAGGATTGGTATCAGTGTAAATGACTATTGTGCATTAGATTTGGCGCAGAACAAGGGAGAAATAGAATGCATATGTATGATGGGAAAGGAACACCCATGGAACACTTGAATAAGTATAGGACATGATGGAGGATGACACCACTAGAGGAATGGCCTCATCACTTATATCCATACATTGGAAGGGATCCTAGGGAACTGGTACATAGATCCGAAGATGCGTAGAAGCACTACAGAATGGATAGGATTACAATAGAATTTTGTAGCAACATTCTCATTTGAACATGAGAACAGAAACATTGATTCAGTGTTGAAGCTGATACAAGAAGTAATATTTGTTTATGAACCAGAGGTTGAAATCATGACAGAGTATCAACAACAGAACAGACAGACAGTTAAACACTTACTCTCATGCTATCATGTTGAAGAGGAAACACCAGATGAAGATGACCTGTGAAACATTCAGATTACAAAGATTGAAGGAGAGAGAGAGGTGGAATTTCCATCTATGGAGTCAGAATTATTTTTTTCACCAATCAAAGTTAAGAAAGTAAACATTGGGATGAGTTACAATCCTAAAATGGCAAGTATTGGAGACTATTGGGATGAGAAAACAGTAGAAAGAATAACAAAGTTATTGCATGAATACAATGACCTGTTTCCAACAACCTTTACAGAGATGAAAGGCATAGTAGGGGAGCTAGGTGAAATGAAGATACCCCTCAAACCTGAGGCTATACTTGTTAGGAAAAGACCTTACAGACTGAATCCAGTGTATAAGCAGAAAGTGAAAGCAAAAATTGACCGAATGTTGGAAGTTGGTATCATAGAACCAGTAGAGGAGTTTGAATGGATCAGTCCTATGGTATTCCAAGAAAATAAAAATGGGGGGATAAGGATTGGTGTAGATATGAGGAAACTTAATGATGCTTGCTTACATAACCCTTTCCCTACCCCTTTCACAGATGAAGTTTTATAAAATGTGAGAGGTCATGAAGCATACTCATTTACAGATGGATTCCCAGGTTACCATCAAATCAAAATAGCCTTAGAGGAAAGGTTTAAGACTACTTTTGCTACAGAACGGGGATCCTACCAATATACAGTCATGGCATTTGGGATGAAGAATGCACCACCTATATTTTCAAGGGTATTCATAGCTTCTTTTAAGGAATTCATACAATAGTTTCTAGAAGTATATCTGGATGATTGGTCTGTATATAGTCTATTAAAGGACCATGTAGAAGTGTTAATACTAATGTTGGAAATATGCAAGGAATGTCAAATATCATTAAACATCAAGAAATGCATTTTTGGCACACCTTTTGGGATATTTTTTGGACATATAGTGTGTAAACAAGGTTTACTAGTGGGCCCTGCTAAGATTAGGGTCATTGTAAATTTATCACCACCAAAATCAGCACACCAGTTAAGAGAAACACTGGGACATACAAGGTATTGTAGGAAGTTTATAAAGGGGTATGCACAGATTACTGCACCAATGGAGAAATTGTTAAAGAAGGACACCAGATTTCAAGGGAATGAGGATTATCAGCAAGGATTGGACACTCTAAAGGAAAAGATGGTGACATCACCTATATTAGTATTTCCATATTAAGAAAAGACATTTCATGTGCACGTAGATGCATCAACTATAGCACTTGGAGCAATTATGGCCCAGCCAGGAGTAGGGGACTTAAACCATCCTATAGCCTTTGCAAGAAGAAAGTTTTCAGAATTTGAGCAGAATTACAACACCACATAGAGAGAGGCCTAGCTATGGTATATGCACTTTAGAAATCCAGGCATTATTTACTGGGTAAACACTTTAAAATGTTCACAGACCATTATGCCCTCAAATATATAGTCAAGAAGCTAGTGTTGGGGGGAGGATATATATATGGCTATTATTATTCCAAGAATTCGATTTCGAAGTGATAGTAAAACTAGGGAAGTTGAATGGAGGACCTGATCACCTGTCAAGGGTAACCAATGGAGAAGAACCTACTAATTTGGCAGAAAACTTCCCTGATGCATAGTTTTTTCAGTACAGATAGTTGATGAATACTTCATGGATATTATTGAATACTTAAGTACAGGGGTTTCGCCACAAGAATTTAGCACCAAGAAAAAGAAAAACCTGGTATTCAAAGCTGCAGACTATAAACTTATTGCAGGTCAGTTATACAAGATGGGCGCAGACAGTATTTTGAGAAGGTGTGTATTGGAACATGAATGGACCAGAATTTTGGTAGAATCTCATGAAGGTATAGCTGGAGGAAAATATGAAGGAAAATCCACCACACAGAAGGTATTACGCATAGGATTATGGTGGCCAACGATTTATAAAGAGGCCAAGGAATATTGTGATAACTGTGATGTATGTCAAAGGGTTGGCAAACACGACATAAGGGATGAGATGCCCCTAAGACCACAAGTGACTTTGTAGGTATTTGAAAAATGGGCAATAAACTTTGTTGGACCTATTAATCCACCGACCAAAAGGTCAGGAGCTAGATATAACATTATTGTGACTGAATACTTAACAATATGGACAGAAGCAGCACCATTCAAAGATTGTAGTGCAGAGACAACAACACACTTCTTATTTGAGAAAGTGATCGCCATATTTGGATGTCCCGGGATATTGATGAGTGACCAAGGAACTCATTTTATTAATAATACCATTAATTCTATGATTGAGGAGTTTGAATTCTATAACCAAAAGAGTACACCATATCATCCTTAGGAAAATGGAACAATAGAAGCTTTCAATAAGATTTTGGAAAATGCATTGCCTAAGATCTATAATGTTAACATGGATGATTGGGACTTGAAAATACCAATAGTAATGTGGGTATACAGGACCACATGTAAGAAATTGACATGATAAACACCATTCAGACTGGTGTATGGAAAGGAAATATTGTTTCCATTAGAATTTTCGGTACAAAGTATGTGCATAGCAGCAATTACCAACATGATAGAAAGAGGCGTGGTAAAGGAGAGGATAAGACAACTAATGAAAATGGAAGAGGACGGGATCTTGGTAGGATTTCACCAGGAAGTATAGAAAGAAAGGGACAAATCTTGGCATGATAGACATATTAAAAAGAAGAGCTTTAAGGAGGGAGACCTAGTTCTTCTCTATGAAAACAATTTTTTGCAACACCCTGGTAAGTTTAGAATGCACTGTCTAGGGCTATATGAAGTAAAGACTATCATAGATGGGGGAGTTTTACAGCTAAAGGACTTGGGAGGAACAAAAATGAAAGGCATGATCAATGGTAGTCGACTGAAACTATACAAAGACAGCCGACCTACTAACCCTTAAAAGTTACAACGCGGTAAGAAAGTCATGTATATAGTGTACTATAGTAGATATTAGGAAATAAAAATGATAAAAGGAAATAAAAATGGGAAAAGGAAGAAAAAAGGAATACAAAAATAGAAAGAGAATAAAAACACAAAAAGAGGCAAAAGTTGACAAAACAATAGGAAATTGAAAAAAAAGTCACGTGCAACAATTACTGTGACAACATCAAAAGAAAGCATGCAGGAAAAATCACACTCGGTGAAAATGCATGCAAAAAGTGAAAAATAGTTATGATCGGGTCTATAAAGGGCGGAAATCACGCATTATTTCAACACTTAGTGATTTTTGAGCACAAAGCAATATACAAAGTGTGTGGCCTAGATAGAACTGTACGAAGAAGAAAACGAGTGTGTGAATTAGATAGAAGATGACACCACCAAAGTTCAATGCTCCAAGTCAGTATGTATTGGTTACTCGACATGGCCAAAGGCATAAGGAAATAATGAGACAACCCGTGAATGTGTTCGAGCTCGAAGATGTCACCACTTCGAACACAGAGTCATTCATCCTGACATGGGTTGAAGAGAAAACATCGACAGTGCTGCAAGGGGAAGTAGGGTAGATTTATGGGACCCAGAATGGTATCTCGAACCCTAATCCTGAAACATTCTCTAAGACTTATGAAACAATAGGTCAACGACAGGGCCATGATAGAGAAGGGGTGTTGGTAGAGGACATCACCAATCGGTCAGACTCTGAGAGGGAAGAAGACAATGCAGAAACAGCAAAGGCAGGCACATTTGCTATTCGGCAAAAACTAAAGGCACAATACACCATGAACATCACATTTCCATATCTCCCAGATGAAGTGGTCACTGGGGATGATATGCTTGAAAAAGTACCAAAACTTAGGTACTCGGACCACTATGTGCGTGATGTGACCAAATTCCCAAATTTGGATGAAGAAACCTACTTCAAAAACATAGGGGAAATTGGACCCCTAGGAAAACCTATCATGGATTCTGCACAGTGGATAACGGGGTTGTACAACTTAGAAATAATGAACTTCTTGGATATAACGCACTTCGGGTGCAGTAAAAACATTGGGCTCTACGTCAAACAGTTATTAGCCTGGGTACACGACGGTATCCTTTGGATGGATAGGCTAGTATAGTTGGATGTGGCATTTATTGCCAAGATCACATGATTACCTATAGTTGATGCAAAGCCATAGGAGTACTTGGATAACAAGGCATGTGAGAAGGAAATTGTCGAGCTAGTAAAAGCACAGTTTTGCACCAGTAGGGGAAATAGGGGCATTGTGCTCAAGTACATTAATAAAAATGTGACGAGGTTCACCAGAAATTTTATGGCTTGCAATTTGTTGAGGAAATGCAGAAAAGAATAAGCTCCAGTAGGAGTCATAGCACTATTTGTGCAGTGCACGAAAGGAGTGATGTTCAGTTGGGCATTGTACCTGCTAAACTAAGTTTTGGTGGATTGAAGAGATGCATGGGATAATGCAACCGAGTTACATTACTCTTGGCTCATCATTGTTATATCCTGGGAAGGGTGGAAGGAGACAAATTTTTCATCCTTTCTAGATGGGAAATAAAAATTCTATGCAGCCAAATATGAGTCCCTTTGGCAGGCCAAGTAAAATAAAAATCAACAAGCAAATAACATAGTATTTGTGATGTTGTTGAAAGAAATACAACAGTGCATAGACAATGTGTGGTGCATTCATGTGGAGGTAATCCAGGAAACTGAAGTGATATCCAATCTCAAGGAATCCAAGCATCACATGTGGATCCAGGCCACAAGGGATCCAAATAAGGTAAGGTTGTAGATGCAATATTGCATCACTAGGGAAGAATTTGACTAGATAATTAGAGATTGGCCTACGTAGTGGAAGCTTCCAGTAGAAAAAATAGCAATAAGGCCAGTTGCAACACAATCCACCAATCCCAAGGAAAAGGCTAAAGTAAGGTCCTCAATAAAAACAAACAGCCCAATCGATAACACTAGAAAGACTGTAGTGCGGAATCAGCCATCAAGAAGCAATGCAGTGCCTAAAAGACCAAGGAGGAAAGAAACAGCGACAAGGAAAGATAGCCAACAAGATACCAGAAATGGGGATACATCACAGGATGGTGAAGAAAGGGTACAAGTTACAACAAGTGGGGTGCATCCCTCATAGACAACAAGGAAGCCAACGCAAGTAGAAGAGGCGTGCAAAAAGAGGAAGTATGTCATGGAAGACCCAGTCATCACCCTGACAGAGGATGATGCTGAGTTAGTCACGAACAAGGTCCAATACAAGGGGGGAGAGGTGGTCCTTATTGCACATGCATAAAGAGAAGAGATCACGGCCAAGCTCATAGAAGTTCATGAATCTCTACAACAACTACAAATTCAAGTAGTACCATAGGCCATAGTGTGGCGACAAGAAACGACACAACGACCCCCTACGCAAAAAGAAGGAGAGGACACAGTACAGTTTACACTTCTTACAGGTTTGAGCATGATTGAGGTTCAAATTTTGGTTCCATTCGCAATAAATGAGTGATGGATAATTTATGCTATGTGTGGGTTTATTTACTCTAAATTATCAATTCCATGTCATGAGTGATTATGTGAATTGTTGTTTCTATGCTAATTGCGCCATGATCTATTACATATTAAGCCTACACAAAGCATATGTTAGTCATGGAGAAGGATAAAAGAAATATGAAAAAAAATCTAAGGAAGAAATTAAACTATGCTACTATGCTACACTACATGCATTGAAATTAAAGTATTGTTGTTAAGTCCTAGCTAACAGGGTGAGTGGCTATACTATTTATTGAGTTATATGGAAACACATGTGATATGTGTTATGGTGTGGTTGGAATGGTTAATGTGACATAGGGTGGTGCATTTGGAAAGTAATGGATGTTGGTTTCAATGCATGGATTAATTGATGGATTAATGAAATGGTTGGATGGTGTGTACTAAGTGATTGAATGAGTTAAAGATGGAAGCGACGTGCATTTATTGAAGGTCACTCCATACCTCTCCCACTAGCCATCACCCTAGCTTGGTTATTGTTCAATTGTGTTTCTTTGTGGTTAAGCTATGATTTTCAGGCAAAGGAAGAACTGCTCAGCCAAGCTCACATTTTTAAGGCTTTTTGGTTACAGGTATGTCTTTTTTGACATCCATGAACCCACTTTGGTTATAAAATAGATATTGGCTCGGTGATGTGTGCGTCTGTTCTTTTCTTGAGACTGGAAACTATGTAGACTTGTGAGATTTCTCTAGAATTGTTAGTTGTGTGTATTCAATGTAAATGAAATGATTGGATAGTTGAGTCACGATTTCATTGATAATTTTGTGTGGTAGAATCCATTAAGGCTCTCTGTTGTCTTATGGGTTTTGCTTGGAGGGCTTCATTTAGTCCATACTTGTTGGTCGTCTCCACATAGTTATTGTAAACATAACCATTAGTATTTGGTGGTTGTGTTTGATTTTGAACCACTGTGGGTCACTGTTATTGTTTCACCTGGGTATGAGCTCGTTTATGCTATTGGTTCCTGCACAATTGGTTGCAGTGGCTATTATGCCAAGACGCTTTCTTTAAGGATGGTTTCTATTTCGTGGCTCTATTTTATATCAACATTATTTGGGTTAATTGGGAAAACCACGAGGGTTATACCCTGTGTGTTCTCAGTGTTATTATGGATTAAAATGAATCCCTTGCTCCTCTATTCATAGTATCTCCTATCTCGTGAACTGTCACCCTATTTGTGAATTTATTGGTGATATGACCTATTTGTCCACCATATGGTTTCGAAAGTTTCTCACTCGTTGTTAGTGGATGACTCCAGCCTCCCTGTGTTGGTCCACAGAGTGAACCTTTGATTACTCAAAGCCCATTTTGATTATTCAAAGCCTGGTTTTAATAATGGAACCAGTTATATCATGTTGGATATATTGTTGATTGTTATGAGTTGAAGGGGTATCATCGAAAATGGTTGATTGTTGGCTCGTCTATGTTGATAATGTTGACAGTAGTTTTGGTTATTGGTATTTAGGCACTGCATTGTTTATTATAACAGTCGAATCGATAGCTCAGCATGGTTAATTGGTTAATTTAAGAAATGGGATTGGATACATGGTCGATGTCTCTTATATTGTAATAATTGGATTGTTAACCCAACATTAGTTTATAATTGATTAAGTCACAGCGATGCTTCGTGCGTGATGTGTTGGTATGTGTGGGTTTCCTACAAAATGTTTAATTTGAATTGATGGTTTTTGTTACTGTGTGTTTTAATTTTCAATCGGGAGGATTGAAATTTAAAGTCGTGATAGTTGTGACTTGGTTGTCCACTGCATATGGTTATGGATATCATTTGATTACACCATGAGATATGGGAACGGGTTTTATAACAGTATGACTTCATTGCAATTTGATTATTAAATTGATTAGAGGGATGGAATCGGGCACAATTTTTGTGTATGTGTTTGATTGAGGAAATAATTCATGGATAGTGGTTGATGTTTTGATGTTGAACAGAGTGGAAACAAGTAACTGTCTGTTCATTGGAATTTTGTTTCAAAATTAAATGAAAGAAATTAAAGGAAACAGGATTATTTATATAGGTTGTTTGGAAATCATATTATCTTGAGTATGATGGCACTGTGTAATTGAAAGTGTTAAGGATTTAAAAGTGAACAGTGAGCAAGTTTAACACACATAAATGATTAAATTATACACACAATAATTGTTAATTGATTACATTAATTGGTTAGTGTTGGTTCGTTGCATTGAATACAGAATGGTTTTATGGATTACTTAATTAATCTTATGACCAGTATCCCCTCTTTTCCCCTATCATTATTTCAATTTCCACTAATTAAAATCCCCTCACCTTCCCATATCCAATACTCACTCCATGTTCCTAAAATTTAATTACAGTTAAGAGGAGCTTTGTATTATGACAGAAGATCACAGGGATGGATTATAGTGATATGTTCTTTGGTTTACATTTCAGTTGATTGTTTGTTGTTTGTGAGCAGTGACCGTGTTATTTTTCCCCTCATTTTAACATTTTTCTCTCAATACAAACCCCTTACATATACCAGAACCTTTATTCACCCCCTACTCATTGACAACAGTTGAAAATTTTGTATGGATTGGATTGCATGAGTCTGATATGTTACTGAGCCAAAATTTATTTCATATTTTAAAAGAGTTGTCATGTATGGTTGTTAAAGAAATTATTTTCTAATCAATCATGCATACAGGAATGAGCCATGGAAGAGGTAATTGAGGAAGAGGTAATTGGAATAGGGGCCCGAGAAGGTCAAGATTCTCCATTCACTTTGATGTTGACTCGCAAGAGTTAGGCCAACTATTTCAGTCTGGATTTTTCAATTGGATTGGGCAAGGAATGGTCCAACCTAGGCCTGAAGGGACTCCCTTCCAAGCTCCATGAGACCCTGGTATTCCCGTGCCCCCTCATGTCTCATTGCAACCCAAGGTTCCCAAAAACGACAGATGGCAAGAGATTGTCCACCTGGCAGTCTCCCAAAATCGTGGTTGGCCCAATTTGTCTTTACCTGCTCCCCCACCTATCAATCAGATTGTAATTTTCCCTTGTCCACTCACCGGTTCAGTCTTCCCATGCTAGTAAGAGGTTGAAAACTGAGGCCCACCATGCCCCTAACAAAGCAAAATCCATTGTTTCCCTTTCCTCACCCTCCAATGGCTCTAACAAATCCATGTCCTCCCGGATGCATTTGAGGGACGATTGTTCTCATGTGATCAACGAGATTAGGCCTAAAGGCTCAACACAACCAAAGGAAAATTCAGATATATCAAAAGGTGACAGCAACAACAAAGGAAATATTGCATCTAAGAGTGGAAAACATGGGTTTTAAGTTTTATTTTATTTATTGTTGATGACAATTGACTTCAAAAAAATTTGACAACATGTTATTTTTTGGATATATGGGTAATATATTTTGGAAATAATTTCAAAAATCATTGGATAAGTTGTCAAATATGAATGTGATGGTGGGAGTCACAAGGAGGGATGTTTTCTTTAATTAACTAGTTGTATTATGATTGTTAAAAGCTAAAGGGAGTCACAAGGGGTCCCACCTACTAGTTATTATTTATTTAAAAACCATTATTATGATTTATTACTTTTCCCCCTAACTGAAAAGTTGGTTGAGATTTTAGTTAACTTAACTAATGAAGTAGTTCAACTACTTCAACCAATTCTAATTTTCTTAAAATCAAAAGGAAGGGGAAGAGCAAAAGAGGGAAATAGAAGGAGAAACATACTAAGGTTTTCGTTTTGAGTTTGTGTTGAGATAGTTCAGTTTTCATTCATTCCTTAAGTTATCACAAGCCTAATTGTTTTTTATGATAGCAGGGTCTTATTGTAGACAGCAAGATTCAAGGCTAAATTACATCATTCAGACACTTGTTTTTCAGAGGTGTTGATCTATCTTTGATAGTCTGTGTAGACTTGTTTGTTTGTGAATTAGTTTTCATGATTGAAAAAGGATATTGTGCAGAGTCGAGTGGGCAACAATCTGTGGCAAGTTGATCCATCTTTTAGAGTTCAATTTTTTATTTTCTGTCAGAGGTCCTTTTGTATGTTTCATCAGGGATGTCTAACCTTGACTTCAGTCCAAAACTTCTTCACGAAATTTTGTAAAGAGAATGACTCTTTGATGAATTGGAATAAAATAAAGGATTGCTTTATGTCTCATATATCTTGATTATCGACTTCGTGTCTTTACTTCTATCTCTATATTTATTTCAGCATCTGTTATGTTCATAAAAACACATAAATAATGAATTTTTCAGCAAGTTCTTATTTATAAAATCTATCCTAAGCACTTGTAATCAATACTTGTGAGTTAGGATATTAATTTTGATGGCTATAAACATAGGGTGATATTCCTGTCTATTTTGCTTTAGCCAAGAAAAATTTGAAAATGCTTGAGTAATATTAATTCATATATTTTCCTCAACATTTATTTGGTGACCATACTAGGGAGATATTCAATATCTCTCTAGTTAATTTTTATGCTTGATTTGCATCGAATACATCTATTTTTCTGATATTAATTCTTTGACTATTTTATTTCTTAATGAATGTGTCTGTTGCAAGGCAGCCCAATATTGAGCCCGGTCTTCAAGACTAGACCAGCATTGCTTTGAACTTGTTAAACACCATTTTAGACACTGCCAATACTCGTGTTGAGCTTAATCATTCATGGGCAGCAATTGAACAAGATATTAGTGCCCAAGAACGTTGGAAAGCTAGATGTAGACATCCTAGAAATCAGAAGTAACCTTCTTGTTCCTTCATTTTTGGCCTTACTTTCATGTCCTTAGACTCTCGTGTTTCTAGAAGAAGAAGAGGCTTATCACCTTAAATTAATCCTATTGTTGAAATAGGAAGAAGGAACGTTGTGTTGTCAACCCAACAAAGTGCTCCAGGGAGAACTTTGTCTAATTCATCCAGTTCGTCTTTTTATCCCTCACCTATCATCCATAAGATGGCATCTAGTGGTGGATCTGGTGGCACTGGAAGTGCTTCCTCCTCTCAGTATTCATCTTCGTCAGTGATTGGTAGCTTATATATCCACCATATCCCTATCCAATCTACCACAAATCCCGCCAAAGTCATTAAAAAGTATGGACTTTTTCAGTTTGAAGAAGACACCACAACCAGACCATGGCATGTGTCCTCTCCTCTTAACCTAGCACATGTTACTCATCCACATCCTAAATTCAAAGAGAATCTCCCTAGGTTTTTAGGAAATAAAATTGTCACTACAACCGAACACCTGGTGGAATTTTCTAATGCTTGTCACAACATAGGGGCCAATGACAACAATACTCAAATGTGCTTATTCATCAATTCCATGGAAGGAAAGTATATGGCCAATTTCTTTGACCTTCCTCCTAAGATGTTTTCTACTTGGGAGGAGTTAATCTATCGGTTCAGGTCCACTTATGGTAAATCTAAAATCCTAGCCGAGAAGTTACGGGAATACAATAACATCGCCTATAAGGATGGTGAGACCATCAAGTCCTTCAACTTATGTTTCACTAAGTTATACAATCAAATCCCCAAACTTATTCGACCTCAAAACCAAGTCGCTTTCATGCATTACTACAATGAATTACCTTCCCCCTACCATCATAGGCTTGAGGAAAAATCCATTGATAATCTCGGTTCTACTCTGCATACTTGTTTAGAGTATGAATAACAACTTGAAAGAACAGGTCTTCCCCAGGGAGAATTGATTAAACAAACAGACATTTCCACCCTCTTATAGCTAGTACAAATATGAATAATCATATGATAGAGTATGATCGAAAAGGAAATGTCTCCCCTCTCACCCCTATAGCTTCATCCTCTTCTACACCCCCCTTTAGAAGACCTTATTGTACCTTTAAATATCTATATCGTCCACATATCCCCAACAATATAGAATCTTGGCAGGTCTTCCTCAACGATGAGAGCATTTGTGTTTTCATTTAAAATGAACCTTTTAATCCCAAGGAAATGATATCCATGCAAGATAACAAGATTCCCAAGGGCTTGACTCCTCTAGAGAGTTTGTTTTCATCGAGTGATGTAGGAAATCAATAGACACATAAAGAAGAGGAGTCAAAAGGGAAGGTGGGTTAAACCATCTCCGAACATTGGGACACCCAAAGCTCAAAAGAATGTTAAAATAGGTGCCAAATGTTCAGATGAAGAGAAAATGAATTTTTCCAAGCTACTTGGTGAATTTCAAGATGTTTTTGCTTGGTCCTATGAGGATCTTTGTGGTTTTGATCCTAGTCTTATTCAGCATGACATCCCCATCAAGGAAGGCATAAAACCAATTAGGCAAAAAAAGAGACCTATCAACCCTGCACCGGAAGCCACTATTTGAAAAGGATTGGAAAAAATCTTGAAGGCTGATATCATCTTTCCAGCCAAATATTCTGAATGGGTTTCAGATTTGGTTCCTATCTGGAAATCCACTAAGCATGTCATACTTAGCGTTGTTTTTCGCACATTTAAGCAGGTGATTATGAAAGTTTTTTTTCCTCTCCCTAATATAGAAATGATTTTGCAGCGATTCGTAGGGACACTAATGATTCCCTTACTTGATGTTTTTTCCAGTTGCAATCAAATCAAGGTAAAAGGGTTGATGCTTACAAAACCACCTTTATCATTGATTGGGGTACCATGACTTATGAACATATTATTTTTGGCTTACCTGACACAAGTACCACTTTTAAAAGACCTATACAAATAACTCTTCATGAATTGATCAGTATTCATATCTATCTTGATGATCTAATTATATACATTAAAGGGTTGTTAATTACCTCAGAGTTTCAAGTGTTATTTATGGGTCCCTTCAAAATTGCTTTTGTCCCGGATACTAACTCTTACATTCTAAAGGATTTATAGGAGCAATTGTTTTCCTACAGCACTAACAGTTCTCACTTGAAACATTATGTGGGACCAACTTGAAAAGTTGTAACGCTATTTGGATTTTATGTATATTAATAGTCTAGTTCTTCTTTCATCTTTCCACTATTTTTCATTTTCACTTACAGTAGTTTGATTTATGTTTACTGTTTTCAACAATTTCCTGTTGCTTTTACATTTCTGTCATTTTATTTTCTATTGTTTTAAATTTTGCAAATTTAATTATGTTATTGTTTTTATTGCTTTTTCATCTTGTAGTTGATTTTGGTCAAGTTTTTGGATTAGTTCTGCCACAGTGACACTCCTGCAAGATATTGCTAGTCAATAGAAATCAAGCTTACACATTTGTTACGATGTCCCACTGAAAGCACTTGAATTTGTTATTTTCTTTCACTGTTGTCTTTTAAAGAAATTGGTTATCTCCCACTTTCTCTTTCCATTTATTCATCCATTTGAGAATTTAAAAGAGAAGATTATGGTTGAACGATTATGCACACAATGATAAACCCCCTCATACTTAACATTTTTCATGAGTTATTCCCAAATTCCTAGTCATTCTTCCATTAAATCCGCTCACTTCCCCATGTTGCATAATCTTCCTTGTTATATCTTCTTGACCTTCTATTCTTGGTATGTGAAACCATGAGTTCTGAGTTCTAAATCTGTTAAAAACAAATTTCCTTGTGGAGTCATCAGTTTGTTGATGATAAAAATCGCAACGAAGATTTTTCCTACAAAGTATTGTTAAAAGCCTATAAATATAAGCTATCGATATATAGAATACTAGTAGGTGGGACCCCCTTGTCATTTGGAGGATCAGAACTGGTTCTTATTTGATGTTTGTGCTGTTGTTTGACACTACTTACAAGTTTGAGCATGATTGAGGTTCAAATGTTGGTTCTATTCGCAACAAATGAGTGATGGATAATTCATGCTATGTGTCGGTTTCTTTACTCTAAATTCTCAATTCCATGTCACAAGTGATTATGTGAATTGTTGTTTCTATGCTAATTTCACCGTGATCTATTACATATTACACCTGCACAAAACATATGTTAGTCATGGAGAAGGATAAAATAAATATGAAAAAAAATCTAACGAAGAAATTAAACTATGCTACTATGTTACACTACATGCATTGGAATTAAAGGATTGTTGTTAAGTCTTAGCTAACAGGGTGAGTGGCTATACAATTTATTGAGTTATATGGAAACACATGTGATATGCGTTATGGTGTGGTTGGAAATGGTTAATGTGACATAGGGTGTCGCATTTGGCAAGTAATGGATGTTGGTTTCGATGCATGGATTAATTGATGGATTAATGAAATGGTTGGTTGGCACGTACTAAGTGATTGAATGATTAAAGGATGGAAGCGACATGTATTTAATGCACGTCACTCCATACCTCTCCCACTGGCAGACACCCTAGCTTGGTTATTGTTCAATTGTGTCTCATTGTGGTTAAGCTTTGATTTTCAAGCAAAGGAAGAACTGCTCGGCCAAGATCGTGTTTTTAAGGCTTTTTGGTTATAGGTATGTCTTTTTCGCCATCCATGAACCCTCTCTAGTTATGAAATAGATATTGGCTCGGTCATGTGTGGTTTTGTGCTTTTCTTGATACTGGAAACTATGTAGACTTGTGATATTTCTCTGGAATGGTTGGTCATGTGTATTCATTGTAAATGAAAGGATTGGATAGTTGAAGTTACAATTTCATTAATAATTTTGTGTGGTAGAAGCCATGAAGGCTCTCTATTGTCTTATAGGTTTTTCTTGGAGGGTTTCATTCAGTCCAGACTTGTTGGTCATATCCACACAGTTCTTGTAAACACAACCATTTGTATTTGGTGGCTGTGTTTGATTTTGAACCACCGTGGGTCACTGCTATCGTTTCACCTGGGTATAGGCTCGTTTATGCTATTGGTTTCTGCACAGATGGTTGTGGTGGCTATTATGCCATGGCACTTTCTTTATGGTTGGTTTCTATTTCATGGATCTGTTTTATATCATCATTATTCAGGTTGATTGGGAAAACCACGAGGATTATACCCTGCATTTTCTCAGTGTTATTACGGATCAATATGAAGCCTTTGCTCCTCTGTTCATAGTCTCTCCTATCTCGTGAAAGGTCACCATGTCTACGAAGTTATTGGTGATATGGCTTGTGTGTCCACCATATGGTCTAGAAAGTTTCTCACCCATTGTTGGTGGACGACTCCAACCTCCCTGTGTTGGTCCACAGAGTGAACCCTTGATTACTCAAATCCCACTTTGATTATTCAAAGCCCGGTTTTAATAATGGAACCAATTATATCCTGTCGGGTATATTGTTGATTGTTATGAGTTGATGGGGTATCGTCGACAGTGGTTGATTGTTGGATCATCTATGTTGATAACATTGACAATAGTTTTGGTTATTGGTATTTAGTCACTGCATTGTTTATTATAATAGTTGAATTGATAGCTAAGCATGGTTAATTGGTTAATTTGAGAAATGGGATTGGATACACAATTGTTGTATCTTATATTGTAATAATTGGATTTTTAACCCAACATTAGTTTATAGTTGATTAAGTCACAGTGATGTTTCGTGCATGATGTGTTTGTATGTGTGGGTTTCCTACAACATGTTTAAGTTGAATTGATGGTTGTTGTTACTGTGTGTTTTAATTTCCAATCAGGAGTATTGCAATTTAAAGTCGTGATAGTCGTGACTTGGTTTTCCATTGCATATGGTTATGGATATCATTTGATTACACTATCAAATATGGGCACGGGTTTTATAACAGTATGATTTCATTGCAATTTGATTATTAAATTGATTAGAGGGATGGAATCGGGCATGATTTTTGTGTCTATGTTTGATTGAGGAAATAATTCATGGATAGTGGTTGATGTTTTGATGCTGAACAGAGTGGAAACAAGTGACTGTGTGTTCATTGGAAATTTGTTTTAAAATTAAATGAAAGAAATGAAAGGAAACAAGATTCTTTATATAGGTTGTTTGGAAAGCATATTATCTTGAGTATGATGGCATTGTGTAATTGAAAGTGTTAAGGATTTAAAAGTAAACAATGAGCAAGTTTAACACATAGAAATGATTAAATTATACACATAGTAATTTTTAATTGATTACAGTAATTGGTTAGTGTTGGTTCGTTGCATTGAATACAAAATAGTTTTATGCATTACTTAATTAATCTTATGAATAGTATCCACTCTTTTCCCATATCATTATTTCACTTTCCTCTAATTACAATCCCCTCACCTTCCCATATCCATTACTCACTCCATGTTCCTAAAATTTAATTACAGTTAAGAGGAGCTCTGTATTGTGACAGTTTAAGATCACGGGGATGGATTACAGTGATATGTTCTTTGGTTTACATTTCAGTTGATTGTTTCTTGTTTGTGAGAAGTAACCATGTTCTTTTTCCCCTCATTTTAACATTTTTCACTCAATACAAACCCCTCACATATACCAGAACCTTTGTTCATCCCCTTCTCATTGACAACAGTTGAACAATTTGTATGGATTGAATTGCATGAGTCTTATATGTTACTGAGCCAAAATGTATTTCATATTTTAAAAGAGTTGTCATTTATGGTTGTTAAAGAAATTATTTGTTAACCAATCATGCATACAGGAATGAGATTTTTCATCTGAGGTAGCCATGGTAGAGGTAACCAAGGAAGAGGTAATTGGAACAGGGGCCCGAGAAGGCCAAGATTTTCCTTTCTCTTTGATGTTGACTCGCAAGAGTTAGGCCAGTTATTTTAGGATGGGATTTTCAATTGGATTGGGCAAGGAATGGTCCAACCTAGGCCTAAAGGGCCTCCCTTCCAAGCTCCACAGGCCCCTAGTATTCACGTTCCCCCTCATGTCTCATTGCAACCCAAGGTTCCCGAAAACGATGGATAGCAAGAGATTTTCCACCCGACAGTCTCTCAACATCATGGCTGACCCAATTTGTCTTTACCTTCTCCCCCGCCTAACAATTAGATTGTCCAAGTTTCCCCTGTCCACTCACCAGTTCAGTCTTCCCATGCTAGTAAAAGGTTGAAAATTGAGGCCCAACATGCCCTTAACAAAGGAAAAGCCATTGTTTCCTCTTCCTCACCCTCCAATGGCTCTGATAAATCTGTGTCCTCCCAGATGCATTTGAGGGACAATTTTTCTCATGTGATCAGTGAGTTTAGGAATAAAGGCTCATCACAACCAAAGGAAAATTCAGAGAGATCAAAAGGTGACAACAACAACAAGGGAAAGATCGCATGTCAAAGTGGAAAATATGGGTTTTAAGTTTTATTTTATTTATTGTTAATGACAGTTGACTTCAGAAATTTTGGACAACGTGCTATTTTTTGGATATATGGGTAATATATTTTGGAAATAATTTCAAAAATCATTGAATAAGTTGTCAAATATGAATGTGATAGTGGGAGTCACAATGAGGGATGTTTTGTTTAATTAACTAGTTGTGTTATGATTGTTAAAAGTTAAAGGGAGTCACAAGGGGTCCCACCTACTAGTTATTATTTTTTTTAAAACTCTTATTATGATTTATTACTTTTACCCCTAACTAAAACTTTGGTTGAGATTTTAGTTAACTTAACTAATGAAGTAGTTCAACTACTTCAACCAATTCTAATTTGCTTAAAATCAAAAGGAAGGGGAGTAGAAAAGGAGGGAAATAGAAGGAGAAGCATACTAAGGTTTTCTCTTTGAGTTTGTGTTGAGATAGTTCAGTTTTCATTCATTCCTTAATTTATCACAAGCCTAATTATTTTTTATGATAGCAGGGTCTTATTGTAGACAGCAAGATTCAGGGCTAAATTACATCATTTAGACACTTGTTTTTTAGAGGTATTCATCTATCTTTGATAGTCTGTATAGACTTGTTTGTTTGTGAATTAGTTTTCATGACTGACAAAGGCTATTGTGCAAAGTCGAGTGGGAAACAATCTGTGGCAAGCTGATCCAACTTTTAGAGTTCAGTTTTTTTTTATTTTCTGTCAGAGGTCCTTTTGTATGTTTCATCGAGGACGTCTAATTTTGACTTCGGTCCAAAACTTCTTCACGAAATTTTGTAAAGAGAATGACTCTTTGATGAATTGGAATGAAATAAAGGATTGCTTTATGTCTCATCTGTATTGATTATTGACTTGGTGTCTTTAATTTTTTCTTTATATTTATTTCAGCATCTGTTATGTTCATAAAAACACATAAATAATGAATTTTTCAGCAAGCTTTTATTTATAAAAACTAGCCTAAGCACTTGTAATCAATACTTGTGAGTTAGGATATTAATTTTAATGGATATAAACATAGGGTGATATTCTCGTCTATTTTTATTTAGCCAAGAAGAATCTGAAAATGCTTCAGTAAGATTAATTCATATATTTTCCTCAACAAGGTGCAATCCAGAGTCCGCACAGATGCAACTAATTTGGAGGTGGATAGGGGAGTCGTTTAAATGTTACAAATCACATGCGACCAACTAACCTCGAAGAAATAACGCATGGATAATCTAGAGCAGGGGCTAACAGCGGTATATTATTGCATCCCAAATAGCATGCAAGC
The DNA here is from genome assembly GCA_000966675.3 of Picea glauca. Lineage (NCBI taxonomy): Eukaryota > Viridiplantae > Streptophyta > Pinopsida > Pinales > Pinaceae > Picea > Picea glauca. The sequence continues at coordinate 269,604 of JZKD02S1151289.1, forward strand.
ACTAGAGAGGAGCACAAAGGAGAAGATAAAAATTATTTCACAAACAATTGAAGGATATAGGAAGGAAATCGAGAATCTAAAAGAAAATATTAATCCTATGACTCCTCTAGAGGTTTGAGAACATAGGGAATAGAAATCCACACTCCAAATAGAAGATACAGAAAAATAAGCGAGGGAAGTCGCAGAGCTATTCAACAGAATCGTGCAGATCTGGACCATTTTAGAAGAAGATGAAAGGGTCCAATAGTGGTACCAACAAGAGGAGAAAATCAATGCTACCATACAGGAGCTAAAGAAATGGTAGAAAACAATGAGTATTATGGAGATCTTGAAGGGCACTCAAGAAATGAAGACTTTGCAGACAGAGCTAAATACAACACAGACAAATAAGAAAGAAAGACAATCACAATTGTAACCCCTCCAGGAAAAAGTAGCACAGATGATTGCACAAATGGAGGAAGAGAAGATGAGCATGGCACAGGCATAGTCATAGGGCACAACATTACTACAAGAAGAGATAACACCATAGATAGTTGAGGCGCTAACAGACAAAGATGTGTAGATGAGGAAAAAGGGAAAGGATCTAGCAGAGAATTTCCACAGTTTGGAAAAGGTGGTATAGGGAGTGCACACCACCTGAGTGGCTCAGGATGAACCACATGTCAGTGTTGGGGGTCTGTTGGGCGCAGGTCTATTTTGAGAAGGAAGTCTATTTTGGGTGCAGGCCTATCTTTGGAGAAGGATCTTTTTTGGGGAAATAATTATTTTTTGAAAGGAAGACCTAATTTTGGAGTATGTGCAACAGGTGGCAAGAAAGAAACATGCAGAAAAAGAAGAAAAATCAGCATGCAGGACAAAAAGCAATGTGGTACACATGAAGAAAAGCCTAACCATGATAGGGTTAGGGTTTTTGATAAGGATTGTAACATCTATAAGCCTATAAAATAATATAAATAAGGACTTAGGAGGTCCAGGTAAAGTGGGTATGTGAGAGAGGGATGGATATGAAAAAAGGTGAGAGAGAGAGAGAGAGAGAGATACAGAGATGTCAGTTAATATCATAACAGAGAGAGTTTATTACTATGACTTTGTGGGTTGTTGATTGTAATAATTCTTGTAGAAGATTCGAGTAAGGTAGTCTATGATGGTTAGGTCACGGGATGAGGAGCTTGGTGTGATCTAGTTTGCCTCATAGAGGGTTCTTACCCTAAATCTTGATTATGTTACTGAAGATGTAATGCATGCAGCGCAAAATTTTGCAGCAAGTTAAATAAAATAGCAGAGAATCTAGATATTTGCGGGTGTGGCCCTTGGAGGGGGTGAACCATGGTAAGCATTGTGTTATGTGTGATTGTTAATGAATGATTTACTTTTTGTTGATATTTAGCTTAAATAATGAATGGTTAAACTAGATATATCAACATGCATGCATAGGTTTAGAGAGGAATAAATAATAGAAGTAATTGAATGATTAACAAGGAAAATGCATAAGGAAGAAATAACCCAACCACAAATCCCCAGTCGTTCCTATACTGTAAAAACATGAGTATTTCAATCTCCCATAAAAGTTATCTTGGGTGAGACTACATTGTGAACCCTGTGCACAACGTTGCCTTCTGGTTTACCAGGAGGGCCGATAGTTTTTTAGGGTTTTGTTGGAAACCCTTAAAGATCCAAACCTGGGTCAGCCCAATAAGAAGTAATAGATAAACAACCAATAGTATTTCTCGGATAGACCTTTCCAATGAGATATTGTGTGCCTAAAATGGAGATCGTATGAAAACGTTATGACCCCAGGAAGTTGATGTACCAACTTACCTCAACGGGGCCCACATGAATTTTGGTGCTTCATCTCCTAAGGTTAGGTTTTTGGATGTATATGGATTTGTCATTCATGTTTGATGTAAAAAGGCCTTTGGAGCCTGATTGTACTCATCTTCTTGCGAATGAGCGTAGCAGTCACATCTCTTCTCAGAGATAAGACGCCACCATTCTAGCAAGCTTGTTTCAGTCTGCATTTTATAGTTCAACATATTTCTTTATTGGATAGAAGCCAATTTTTACTGTATCTCTGTTATTGTTCATTGTATCTATTTTTTAATAATATAGATCAGTATTCATCACGTTCTACTCATAAAATCTGAATCAGTGGTGTCAGAGCAGTATGTTCCTTGTTGTTCCTAATGCATGTCCCTAATAAGGTCAGGGTACAAAGATTTGGGTCTCGAGCTTATTTTTCTTGAGGACAAGAGATCTTGCACACCTAAGTGAACTTCCATGGAAGAAGAAAACAAATATCACAGGACAGGATATCCTTTCAAACTATTTCTTAAGGAATCCCTCGGAACGAGATGATGGATAGTTTTGCACAAATCCTTCGATGGATACCAACAGGCAACGCATCTTCCTCGAGTAGAGGTGTCGCCCCATTCAAGGTACAAATCAACTTTGATATTCATATATTTTAAGGTCATATAGATGTAGATGCTATAGAAAAATGGTTGAATCTGCTAGAAGGGTCTTTTTTTGTCCACAAATTTTCCAATAGAGAAAAGATTACATTTGTGCTCCTCAAAGTCACCCCACATGTCAACGATTGGTGGGAGACTTATTGTGAGCAAAAGGAAACAGAGAAAATCTCATTATTTATAATCGCACCCACATGGGATTCCTTCGGGGATGCTATTAAGGAACAATACTACTCTGTTGGAAGTTATGACAACCTATATACAAGATGGACCATGATGCAGCAGTAAAGGGGCCAAAAAGTGAAATATTTCACAAATATATTCCATACCTTGCACACCAATCTGGGTATCAAATATTATAAGTGGCATCTGGTGCTCAACTACCTCGGCGGTCTACATAGAGACATCCAGACAGAAACAGAGTTTCTAGACATCTCATCCTCGAGCGTGGGCTATCGATATGTTGTCAAAATCAAGTAGAAGCTTAAACAAAAGGTGTGAGATTTTATTTCTAGGAACCCCTCACAATAGAAGCAAGGAAAGGGCATCCCCAACCCGCAAATAAAATGGTAGAGAAAATATGGACAGCCTCAGGAAAACTAATCTAAGCCACAAACAAAGAAGGACAATGGAAAGACGAAGAAAGACATTGCGAAGTGGTGTGAATTCCATAAGATCCCTTGGAATAACATTTTTTATTATCGTTCAAAGAATTCATCGGTGGTTGAGGTGAAATCCTCTGAATCAGATGTGAGTTCTGACTTAGAGTCAGAACTAGAAAAGGGGAGATGGATTATTGATGCAGAACGCAGTGCCACCATTGCTACCACCAAGATCCAGCCCAATGAACCTAATGAGCCATAGGAAGGTGAGTGCCTCTTTCATTCACAGATGTGGGTGAAGGGTACTCTATTGCACTTCATCATTGATAGAAGTAGCCAGAAGAACCTCATCTCAATGGAGGTCATCAAGCGGTTGGCCCTGTTGACAAATTCGCACCCGCTGCCATACACCATTGGATGGCTCCACCAAGGAAGCGATCTTCGCTTCATATAACAGTTTCACATGTCCTATGAAATCAATCCCTTCAAAGATGAGGTATTGTGTGATGTCTGTTAAGAACCAAACATCAAATATAGCATAGAAAAACTTCAGGAAAGGTACTCAACGCCTTGAAAAAGAGATAATTTCAGATAATAAGCCTCTTTGAGGGGGTAACCTCCTTTTACCCCACTTAAATGTTCAAG
>JZKD02S1151289.1:287408-305085 GCA_000966675.3 Picea glauca
CCATTTGTCTTGATCCACTCAAGGAAGTTCACTACTATCTCTCTCAAGCATACTTTTGTCTAATATTTTATTACTATCGGGATATCACTTCAGGCAAGGGCTCCACTTAAGGTATTTGATTCTTGGTGGTGATTGATAATTTTCCCCATTTATTGCCTCTTTGTATTGATGATCCTTATAAACACATATTGCAGAAGTACATTTGTATGGATGCTTCTTCAAACCTTTCTATAATCATTGACCCACATGTCTCTTGTCTCCATTTCTTTTAGTTCCACCCTACCTCCCTCATGGTATTATTCATTTATTTCTTTTCTCTCTCAACACCATTGGAGATCTCGATGAGTAGATCATCTTAGATACTGGGGAATTTTTATGGAATAATTAGAAAAGTACCCCAATTCCCTCACCCTAGATTTTCTTTGGTACTACTATTTTGAGACTTCAATTAGACAAGGGAAAACACCAACCTTGTTTACGAGTAATGAGGGATTTTCTTGGGTTTCTTGTTGTTAGGATTTGGATTCATCCATTTTAAGAAACCTTTGATGTCATTATTTATCCTCCTTTATCTATTCTCTCCTTCGACTCTTTTGTGACTTAGCCTCCTTTTCTATGAAGGGAGTGGATGTCGTGCACTTTCTTTATCTTGGATCCTCTCATGGAAAGTGTTCCATTTTTTTTATTATCACTCGGTGGTATTTTTACAATACATTCCATCTGCATCATTCATTAACAATGTTATATGGTAATATTTAATTCAATAGCCTCAACATTCTCCCAAAGACTCCCATAGGTCATTTTCAATTCCATGTATCACATCATTTACCTTTTTTCCTTTCCCTATTACTTTCATATTTTATGTATTAATTCTTATATAGCTGTTGGAATTTTCCCTCTTTCATAGTTAGCTTATATTTTGCTTGTAGAAGTTAGGTTCACTTACTTCCCTTTCATAATCAATTTCATGTTATTCATGTATTGCTTGCCAATTTTATTTTTATATTTGTGTTATTTTCTTTTTATATTATACCCAAATGTGGTGCTTGTGGTTTTACACTCGTTTCTTCATGTTTGGGTTTGAGGACCTTCATGATGTCCAAAAGGCTAGATGTTTCAAAATAAGATATTTTTTAGTCTTGTATTATGACATTGGCTCATTCCACACTTGACAATAGGTCTTCTCCTTTTGATGTTTCATTGTGTTTTTCATCGTTGCGCACTTTCTATCCTCTTTGTCTTCATTCCTCTTTCTTTCATATTTCATTCTATAAGGCACCTCTTTGTTATCCCTTTACGGAAAAAAACTCCTTCCATAAGATAAACATGTAATGTATGGATTTTTCACTTGGTTCTCACCATACGCCCTGTTACACCTTAGATTCACCTCAGTGTACCCTATTTTTTTCGCCATATGTGGACCATCATATGAGCAAATTATGTTCCTTATTGTACCATGAGTAAAAGAGCCAAAAGTGTGGTTGTATTTGCACTAATGTATTGTATTGGACCATGCTTAGATGTTATATGTATTGGTGGGGGGCCTATGTACTATCTCCAAACCCCATGTGGTTGGTCATGTCCCATCCTTTTAGTTCTAATTTCAAGATAGCCTTTTCTTTTATGGCTCCATTAGACTGCCCCTTGATGTTGGTAACTCTTCATCATGTTGGTCATTTATGATCTAGGTTGGTATGCAACCATCTTAGGGTGGTTCTACTAGGACACATGATCTATGGGAGATGCATAGTCTCTCACCCCTTTGTATATGATGTAAAAGTGTTTCTCTTTGTAAAGGATGTCACACCAATGTATAACACACTTATTATATTCCTAAGCATGGATACCTCTGTTATGTATTCATCACACTTTGGCCATATACTACCATAGATGATTCTATGTATGCTCACTCAATTTCATGTCTCTCGAGGTGTTTCCATAGTTCTCGAGGAAGTACAAATATTCTGAGGTATTGGTCACATCCTCTGAGGCACATTTGGGATATTATTACATACATGGAAATCCTCTACACATGCCACATTAGATATCCTAGAGAACCCTTCTTCTTTCCTCACTTTTGGAAGTGTCTTTCACATGATTTGAAGGATGAACCACATGTGTGGGGTTTATGACAACCAAGTGGGTATTTTGGGTGATGTTTTACATGGAGAGGCATATTCCTTGCTTTTGGAGCATCTTTGCTTGATTTGAGGGCTTGGTCATACCTTGGAGATTCCTTTTGAGGATTTCTTGAGCACAGTATGAGGAGGCCATCCAATTTTGAGGTCCTTATCCTTGGGAGGTTACTTCACCATGTTTTATGGCCTCCAAATCATTCATTCCTTGGAACATTGGGATATGAGAGAAAATTGGCCCCATTCTTTGTGGGATGTTCCTCTCTCATGAGGATTTTATGTACATGTGGCATAATTTGATTATGTGTTGACTTAGTTTCCTTATTTGTGTGGATGAAAAGTTTTGTTTTCTATTATCCTAGGCTAATTTTATGGAAAATAATTAACAAATAATTAGAAGGATGTATAATCCTCCTCTATAAATAGAGGCTCTCTTCTCATTCCAAATCATTGTGAATTGTTAGATCATTTGTGAATACAAATAATATAAAATATTTCTTTTGAGGTTTTGGTGTCACTTCTTGGAGATTTCTCTTTCTTGGTTATATTCTTGGTGCATTAAAGATTTGTTATGGTGAATCAAGTCTTGTACTACCTTTCAAGATCAATCCATTTGTGGAGTTACTTAACTACTTTGAGAGGAGACGTCTTAGGGCTTGTTCCTTCCTTCTTCTCTTGTTAATTTGGGTAAGTACTTAATTCATTGCTTGTTTTTCCTCTTGGTTCCTTGGAAAGGGTTTTTAAGTATTTTATTCAAGTTATATATGATCTTGTTGGTGAAGGTTTTTTCCTTTGAGGAATCCCTTATTGTAGGGCCTTGGTCCTCTTAGCTTATCTTGATTAGGTTATATAATATTCTTCCTTTATGGTTCTAATCTCTTACCCTAGTCCTTAAGATACAAGTGACCAATTATTAGAGGGGCATACTTATTGAAACCATAAGCTCTAATTGAAAAAAAAAGGAACTAATCCTATATCCAACAACCAACCAACAAACCTTGAAAATCAAAACTTTTTTTTTAATAATTTGTTGTTTAATAATAAATCTAATGGTGAAAATCAAAGAAAATCATGTATTTAGATTTCATTTATGTTTAATTTTTGTTATCTAACCCTACGGAGAAAAATAAACCCTATTTTTTTGAGCTTTAAGGTGTTATCTAACATTCTTTGGGTTGATTTAAGGTGACTCTCGAATTTGGAAATTAAATTGCTGCATTAAAAATCAGGTTTCATGAAACCATAAGTCTAGGGGGTTTGGTGCTTCAAGGTGTTTTCTTTCTTGCTCCTATCCTTTATTTAATTTCTAGATTGTTTAACAAGATTATATTACATATCTAGAGGTGATATTGATATATAATGTTATTGTAATTTCTTATCATTTTATTAGAGGTTTTATTTGATGAATTCCAAGTGCTTACTTGTAAAACCCTAGGGGAATTCACCACCCATTTTACAAGTTCTTGCTTAGTTAATGTTTATGTATCTTTAGAACTTGTCTCTAACACTTGTTGGGATGTTATTAAATATCTATTTACCAATTTTTGTTAGACTTAAATGCTAATATAAAGTTATCAATGTTGTTTATCTTACATATCATATTTGGTACACACATCCACTAGATCCTAACCTTTCTTTAAAGTGGATATAAACGTGATTCATGCAATTGTTTATAGTTGAATATCTTTAGAGAATTGTAATCACTTATTAGAATCCTAATGCATTGTCTTGTTATATATTTTCCATATTCATTAAAGTAAATCATATGATTGCATGGTTTTATTTCACTTAAAGAGGTTTACTTTCATCATTTGGGATACCCCCGTGGATTCTAGAAGATGGCCTAAAGTGTATTGAGGTGACAATGGTGCAATTCACATTCTTATTTCCCTAGATAGCCCCTATGTTGGAAAGGGTGCTAGTTTAGGTGGCGACAAACCCATCCTATTGGATACTAGTATATGTGAGGCTTGTAAGATACTTCCATACACCCAACACTCGTGGATGACATGAGGCCTCTCATTTTCCATGATGATTTATGTGTTGGTTATCCTTCCTTATGGAACCCATTTCCTAGGCCTATAAGTATGAGTGTTGTTTCCCACTTTTCAATTTCTATTACTTAGGTGAGGTCCTTATCCCCTTGGTAAGGATCATTTTTTGTTCTTGTTAGTAATTTTTTTCTTCTTTAATTTGACATACTCTTTGTAGTTGGATCAACCTTGACATATCTGTTTAGGTGAAAATGAAAATATGGGTACATTTTATTTATAATGAGGCATGGTGAGGGATTGTAAATTTGATTGTTTTAAACTAAGAAAAAAGTCAAGAAATTATCTTGGTCAAGATTTTTCTTTGTTTACCTTGGGTTAACAATTTCTCAATCAAGAGTTTTGGTGGATAACTAATTTTCTTGGCTGAGATTTTATGCTCTCAGATGAAAAACTGAAATTGAACCACAATTTAAAAACTCTTGAAATAGATTCTTGGTTGAGAATTTAGATTCTCCACCTAGATTCTCGGTGAAAAGTTAGATTCTCTGACCATATTTTCAATCAAGAATCTTATGGAAGAGATTCTCGTTCGAGAGTTTATATTCTCCACTAGGATTCTCACATGAGATTTAGATTCTCCACCCAGATTATGGTAAGAGAGTTATATTCTCTACCTAGATTCTTGGTTGAGAATCTTTGATAAGAGACTTCTAATCAAGTGTTTAGATTCTTTGCCCAAATTCTCAATCGAGAGTTAGGTTCCCACCTAGATCCTCAATCAATGTTCTTGGACGAGAGTTTTAGAGGATTAATTTAAACACTCTATTGGGAGTTTAAATTAACCCAATCTTACTGTATTTATATACAAGATATTAGTTGAGAGATAAAATAAACTCTCAAGGAAAACATTGTCCTAGATGAGATTTTTAGGTCAACAAGAATGATAGAGTTTGTTACAGTTTTGATAAACCTACAACTTAAACAAGGCTAGACCCCTACAATTTCTAAATATATTCTATTAAAACTACCACCAATGGATCCATATTGAAATCTAGTTTGCTAATTATAGATTTTCATTAAGAATTTCTATTTTTTTAATAATTATATTTTAAAATTTATCACCTAAGAAAATACCGTTCTCAAAAATTCCTTCAAGGAAAATTCAATATTGTCAAGATCATAATACCCCAAAAGGGAAAAAATCATAGTGTAGTTCCTCCCATTGTCCTCTTCAAAAGGGTATTTTTAGTTTTCTTTGTAATATTCACATGAAACAACAAATTGGTACCTGCAAAAATGTGTCAATATGACACCTTTTTTCTCTTTTACTCTATTTCAATAAATAATAGAGAAAAAGATTGAGGTGCATCATCTACTTGGTACATAGATTCAAGTGCATCATGACACTTCACCGATAGGTAGCATTGGTTCACATAGTATGCTACTTGTAATTCCTCTAAGGATTTAGTGATGTTTGATGGTGGGGTAGAGTTCATGGTAGTAGGAAAAGGGAATGTATAGATTTGGTTTGAAGATAACATGCTGATTTTCCTCAATGTGTACTATTTTCCAATAATGGATCTTAAATTACTTTCATTTAGTTATATTATAAGGAACTTCCCACATCTAGATTCCATCCTTAGTAATCACAAATGCTACATAGTTGACAAGGAGACCAAGAAAACTATTTCTTTTGGTGAGGAAGATCATGGACTGTTTAGACTGTTTGACATTGGAATCATCAAAGAGCATGCATTGGAAACCAAGAGTGCATTGGACATCAATACACTTTGTAATTAGTGGTATGAACACCTAAATTTAATTTACCTCTCTTTGTTGGCTTGTGCAAATTTGGTAGATAGAACTCCTGATATCCAACAACATATATAGGGTGTTTGAAAATATTTCTAGGTAGGGAAGCAACACATAGCTCCTTTTGTTGAAGAACAAGCTTAGAGATAAAAATGAGTCCTTTAGTTGGTTCATGAAGGTTTTTTTGGACCAATGAACACATCATCCATCACTAGTGCCAAATATTTCCTTCTTTTTGTTGATGATTACAATAGGAAAATGTGGGTGTATTTTCTTAAATTGAAATATGATGTGTTTAATGAATTCCAAAAGTTCAAAGAATTAATAGAGAAAGAGTCAATCTATTTCTTTACTACTCTTAGATTTAATAAATGTGGATAATTTTGTTCAAAAGAATTCAACAACATTTGTGCTAAACATGGTACAAACATATGGTTCACTACACCCTACACTCTACAATAGAATGGAGTCGTTGAGAGGCAAAACCACACTATCGCAAAGATGTCTAGGTGTATGATGTAAAATAAATGTGTTGAAAATAGGTTTTGGGTTGAGGTAGTGTTTACAAAAATATATCTTCTGAATAGATATCCAATGGTCGCGGTGAAGCAAAAAACCCTAGAGGAAGCATGGTTTGGGAGGAGGCCCAAATTTATCCATATTAAGGTCTTTGTTTCTATTACCTATGCCTATATTCTAGAAGAGAAAAGAAAAAGTTAGACCTAAAGAGAAAGAACATTATGATCATAGGGTACAATGACAATCATAAAACTTATATGTTGGTTGATGTTGACACCAACCAATTGATCTTCAATAGATATGTCGTACTTGATGAAGAAGCTAGGCCTTTAAAATATTCTCTAGAGATCAAAATTACCATAAAGTATCTTGTTATGGATAAGGATTTTGGTGTCAATCTTTAGGCAACTCCACTTGAAAGGGGGGATGATTATGAGCAAGAGGAGTCTTCCAAGCTATTAATGTTTCTAGACTTTGATTTAGTTAGCATCAATCAACATTTATATGACATAGGTAGAGGTAGTCCACGTCATGGTGAAAAAACTAATTTGGATGAGGAATATCCCAAGAAGAGGTAAAAGTTGTGACATTTCACCATTGGAGGTGTTTAAGTGGGTGAAATGATCAAGGGATGATCATTGAGAGGAAAGAGCAAGAAAAAAATTAACAATGCCAAATTTTCTTTAATGGCCAATGTTGCATGAGTTTATCATCCATAGGTGTTTGAGGAGGAAAAATGGAAAATTGAATGGGAGAAGGCCATGACAACCAAAAATAAGGGTGTAGTGAAAAATCAGACTTGAAATGTCACAAGTATTCCACCAAGGAAGAATCCCATTGGTTGAAAATGGGTGTACAAGGTTAAGTACAAGGAAGATGGCACACTTGACAAGTACAAGGAAAAATTGGTTGAAAAAGGGTTCTCATAGTGAGAGGGAATCGACCATGAAGAGAATTCTAATGCTACAAAAAAGATTAACACAAGCTATTTAGTTCTAGCAATGGTAGCATAGTTTGGATGGAATTCCCATCAAATGGACATAAATAGTTTCTTCCTTAATGGATATTTGTAGGAAGAAGTCTACATGTATCAACCATAGTTTTTTCAGGTTCTAGGGAAGGATCATATTATGTGTAGATTGAAGAAAGATATATATGGCTTGAAGTAGGCACCCATGACATGGTACATTAAAATTGATAGGTACTTGGATGAACAAGGGTTCTAGTAGAGTCCTTTGGATTCCAATCTACATGTCAAAAACAATGATAATGATATCATTCTAGTGGTCATATATGTAGATGACATCATTATTACAAGTAATGAGGCAAGTGATATAAATCTATCAAATCCAATATGAGTAAATCCTTTGACATGACTAATATATTCCACCTACATTACTACCTAGGCGTAGAAGTTTGGTAAATAGGCAGTAGCATTTTTGTCTCACAATAAAATATGCCAGTAGTTTGCTTGATAGGTTTGGAATGATAGATTACAAAATCTCATATATACATATGGAGAAAGGGTTGACGATTTCAACCAATATTGAATCTAAAATAGTTAATGAGTCATTCTATAGGCAACTATTGGGGAGCTTAATCTCACTTATAGCCACTAGGATTGATTTGAGATACATTATGAGATTAATTTCCATATTCACGATAGTGCCAAAAGTAGAACATTAGATTGCAATAAAGAGGGTGTTAAGTTATGTGAAAGGGACAACTGACTTTGGAATTTTGTAAAGTAAAAACAAAGGCCCTACACTATGTGGGTATATAAAATTTAGATTGGGCAGGTTTTGTGGATTATGGAAAATCTACCTCTTGATATTTTTTCAGCCTTGTCATTGGTGTAGTCACATGGACTAGTAAGAAGCATCATGCAATAGCAATTTCATTGATTGAAGCAAATTATCGAGGAGCATTAAAAGGAGCATGTGAGGCAGTTTGGTTGAGAAGGATGATTTCAAACATGAAGATGTAGTAGATACAACCAACACCCTTGTTATTTGACAATCAAAGGGTGCTCAAACTGGCTAAGAATCCAATCTTCCATGAGCATACCAATGATGTTGAAATACATTATCACTAAAATAGACATATTGTATATGATGGATCTATGGAGCTACAATATTGTCTAATAGAGGAACAAATTGTAGACATTTTTACTGAGTCTTTGGGTCTTGAAAAATATGTAAAATTTTAGGACAAGCTTGGTGTGGTTAGTACATTGACCATTAAGGGAAGGTTTTAAAGTAAATTTCATATTATAATAATGGTCAATTAGATATTATATATAGGAATCAATAACATCATTTCGAATTTAGGTTATATTACATTTTCATGTTTTATTTCACTTTAGTGTGTATCTTGTTGATGTTACAGTAGCTGCGGGAGGTATTAACCTCTACATGTAACCTTTGATGAGACTAGAATATTCTGGGAAGCAAGAGAAACCCTAAATAGTTGGTTAATAACCCTAGAAGACAAGTCAACTCAAGAGAATAATTTATATTAAATTATTAGCCTTTAGAAGAAGAAGTCGACCGAGTTAGGTCACTTGGAGGACTATAAATAGAGGGAGCTAGAGCTCATTTGTACTCACTCACTCTCACAACTGCATAAGGACTAGTGGTGCGCATGACTGGAGGAGATTTGCAACTGCTATAGAGGTGACTTGGTCTTTGTTTATGGTTTGGACTTTCTTCTTTGTACGCTAGATTTGGAGAGAGGTATCCTACCTTGGTTAGCTATTGGTTCTAGTGATTTCTTCCGAAATTATTTTGTCTGTCAAGGTTAAGGTGCTTAGGGGTTGCCTTTGTGCCTATGGTTGGGCAACAATATAGTGATATTGTCTATGGTGAAGTGAGAAAACCTATTATTTTAATAGGTTATGGGCTCACACTATCTTCAGACAGTTTAACCACTGGAAGGTAGATTGGGAGGATTTGCTCAGTTGCACTTGCAGTTGTAGTCAACGTTTTGTTGTAACAATGAAACTCTAACCCTCTTGTTGATGATCCTTAAGTGAAGCACTTGATCTAATTTCTGGATATCCTAGTGCGCCCTAACCAAGCGTACCTCCTGGTACTCTCAGCAAGCCAAGACATCAAGTTTGAGTTTTTGGTCAAAGTCAAAGGTTGACCAAGTCAACGAAATCAAGACTTACTCTATGAAGTCAGAAAACAAGTTAGAAGGGGCTTTAAACTTCAAAGAATGGAAGAAAAGGATTGACCTCATCCTTTCCAAGAATAAAGTCCTAGATATCGTGAAAGGAAATATCATGGAACCACAATTTGAAGCAGGAAAAGAGAAGGAACCTCAAAACATTGCAACACTGGAGAAGTTCAAGGATAATGAAATTAATGCTATGAGTATCATAGTGGAATCTGTAAAGGATCACTTGATACCATACATTTCTCATCTTGACTCATCCAAGAAGATGTACGATGCCTTAAAAAACCTTTTCTCATTCAGAAATGTTGGACAAGTGATGAGTCTGAAGAATGAACTTCGTGACGCAAATATGACAAAGGATGACACCATAGCTTCATACTTTGTGAGGATTTCTCAGTTGAGATATCAACTACAAGCTATTGAAGAAGCCATCTCAGAAAAGGAAGTTGTGAACATAGCATTCAATGGTCTCTCTAGATCATGGGATGCATTTGTTGCAAGTATGAATACAAGGAAGGAGTTTCCAACGTTAGAAGAACTTTGGACATGCTTTGCACAAGAAGAGACAAGGTTAAACTACAAGGGAAAACCTCAGAAGGAAGAATATGCTCAAGACTTTGCAACAAATTTTAAAATACACGGAGGTAAGAAAATATTTGATTCAAGAAAGAAGTTCAAGAGAGATATGTCAAAGGTACAATGCTTTGAATTCCATGAATATGGCCACTACAAAAGGAATTGTACTAAAATAACAAGGAAGAGAAAAGAGAGACATCATGCATCAATTTCCAATGATGAAGAACCCTCAAAGAAGACAAAGCATGATGAATCATATATATTCTATTATTGAGCTCTTACTGGAGCCATTGAAGATGACATGCCGCTGATCGATAATGGAGCTTCAAGGCATATGACAGGTGACCGTAAGAATTTCTCAAGCATGAAGGAAAATGAGACACCTAATAAAGTAGAGCTTGGAGACAAGAACTGTTATGCAGTCAAGGGAATTGGAAAAGATACTATCAAAATGGAATCATTTAACTCTATCCATCTTAGTAATGTTTTATATGTTCATGGTTTGAAAAAGAATCTAGTATCTATTTCCTGTTTAGAAGAGAAAGGAGATAGAGTAGATTTTGTGGATGTAAAAGTTCTTGTATGGTATAAAGAATCCAATCTAGAAAACACTAGAGTTATTGGAACCCGTGAAGGAAGGTTATATAAACTCCTAGGTCAGAAGAATCAAGCCCTAGTACATGAAAAAATTACTCTAGTGAGTTATGGCATAGAAGGTATGCTCACCTTCATTATCAAGACTTTCCATCCCTGAAACAAATGGTTGAAGGAATACCATAATTAAAATCAGTACATGAAAGTGTGTGCAGAGGATGTGCCCTTGGGAAGAACATTAAGAAGCCTTTCCCAAATAGTGAGAATAGATCCAAACAGATCTTAGACCTAATAAATTGAGATGCATGTGAACCTATGCTAATGAAGTCTCTAGGAGGATCTCTTTACTATGTAACATTTATAGATAACTTCTCAAGAAATACATGGTTTGTATCTGTTAAAGAATACAGATGAAGTATTTAGCAAATTCCAAGAATTCAAGGATGAAGTAGAGAACCTAACATATAAGAATATCGAGACAGTAAGATATGATAATGGAGGAGAATACACCTCTAAGGAGCTCATTGCCTTTTGTAAAGAAGCTAGGATTAGGAGGGAGCTATTGTCCCTCACAATCCTCAACATAATGGTGTGTCTGAAAGAAAGAACATAACCATTGAAGAATCAATCAAGGAAATGATGAATGATTAGAACTTATCTATGTTCCTATGGGGAGAGGAAACTATGACAACTATTTATGTTCATAATAGAAGTCCACATAGAATATTGAAGAACATGATTCCTGAAGAACCTTTCTCAGAAAAGAAGCCAAGCGTTGGAAACTTAAGAATCTTTGGATGTTCTATATACATTCATGTTCCCAAGGATAAGAGAAATAAGTTGGAATCCTCAAGAAAGAGAGGAATATTCGTTGGTTACAATGAACCATCAAAAGCGTATAGAATCTATGTTCCAAATCAACAAAATATTGAAATAAGTAGAGACACAACTTTTGATGAAATTATTGCATTTAATAATTCTATAGAAGAACCTATAGAATCCAACAAAAAAGAGGAACATGAAGATACCAAAGAATAAAGTACATGTTCTCCAGAACAATCTAAGGAAGAACAAGAAACACCACATGAATATGTGGAACCAACTATTATACGTAAGACAAGAAAAAGACCAGTGTGGATTGAAACTACTTTGTAGGAAGCATAAAAACATAAGGCTCCCACTGGTACTTTCAGACAAAGAAAGAAACCCAAAAGGTTCACTAGTTATGTGACAATCATGACAAGTTTGCTTAATGCAGAACTATCCATCTTTGAGGAAACAATTAAGAATGGAAGGAGGCCATGATGGAAGAATACCAATCCATAATGAAGAATGATGTATGGGAAGTTGTGCCGAGACCTAAAGAGAAGTATGTAGTCACTTCAAAGTGGGTATATAAGATAAATCATGCTGTAGATGGAAGTATTAATACGTACAAGGTGAGATTTGTGGCTAGAGTATTCTCACACCAGGAGGGAGAATATTATGATGAGACATTTTCTCCGATTTACAGATATACATCTATCGGAGCCATAATATCTCTAGCAACTTCCATGGGTTGGAGCTTACATCAGAATGATGTAAAGATTGCCTTTCTCAATGGAGTAATTGAGGAAGAAGTATATATAGAGAGACCTCAAGGTTTTGAGGTACACCCAAAATAAACCCATGTATGCATATTGAAGAAGGCCTTGTATGGAATCAAGTAAGCTCCAAGAGCTTGGTATGCATGTATTAGTAGATACTTGAAAAGACTTGGATTTTCCAAGAGTCATGTCGATCCAAATATCTATTACAAATTTGTGAATAATGCACTTGTGATTCTATTGTTATATGTTGATGACCTATTCCTGATAGGTGCAGAGCCTCTCATTATTCAATGTAATAAGGAGCTATCCACTGAATTTGAAATGAAGGATCTTGGTGTTATGTACTACTACTTGGGACTAGAAGTGTGGCAGAGGCATGGTGAAGTATTCCTAGGACAAGGGAAGTACATTGTAAAGATCCTTCAAAAGTTTGGGATGATGGATTACAAATCCATGGAAACTCCCATGATAACATATTTGAGGAAGTTGAGAGACTCTAATTCTGATCCAATAGACTCATCCCTGTACCAGAAGTTGATTGGCTCCTTGATGTATTTGGTAAATACTAGGATGGACATATGCATTGCTGTGAACATGTTGACCCAGTTCCAAGGGTAACCTAAACAATAGAATTGGGTGGCTGCAAAGCATAGCTTGAGATATATTCATGGGATTATAATGTATGGTTTGAGATATGCCTCAAATAGTGAAGTAAAGATGCATGGATTTACCAATTCAGATTGGGCAGGGAGTGTGGAAGATAGCAAGCACACTTTTGGACTGTGCTTAAATTTGGGTTCTGCTATGATTTCATGGGATAGAAGAAAACAAAAGTCTGTTGCACTCAACATTGCAGAAGCATAATATATTGCATCTTGTGATTCTTGTATGGAAGCAACATGGCTCTGTAAGATGGTTTCTGAACTGTTTGATCAGATGCTGGATTCAACTGTGATATATTGTGATAACCAGAGCTATGTGAATCTCTTAGAGAACCCAATGTTCCATGACAGGTCAAAGCACATTGAGATCAAGTATTATTTTCTCCATGATAAAGTCCAGAGGGGAGAAGTGGTTCTCCAGTATATCTCCACTGATGAGGAGACTGCAGATATTTTGATGAAGCCTTTGTACAAGATAAAGTTTACATACTTGAGGGGCAAGTTGGGGCTCGTGGATATTTCTCCCTTGGTTGAAAGGGAGGATATGACTTCGTCAGTTGGGAGGGAGCATTGATATGCGACATCATGGACTATCATTGAGATGCAGATCTGTATCATGCTAGTACATCTTAAGATGGCCATACAACTTAGAGATGATGCTTTCATCATGCTAGATATGACCATGCTAGTACAACTTAGATATGATACACATGGTTGGATTTGTTGATACAGTTACTTGATGAGCATCGTGCTAGTACAACTTAGATATGCACATGCAACTTAGAGATGATGCTTGCATAATGCTAGTTGTGTTCATGCTAGTACAACTTAGAGACGATGTTGGTGAGACACATCATGCTAGATATGATCATGTGAGTACAACTTAGAGGTGGCATACAACTTAGATATGATGCATTGGCCACATGCTATATATTTCATGCTAGTACAACTTAGAGATGATCATACAACTTAGAGATGATGTAGGAGGGCTTGTGTCATGCTAGATATGATCATGCGAGTACAACTTAGATGTGGCATACATATTAGAGATGATGCATTAGAATCATGATAGATATGTCATTCTAGTATGACTTAGAGATGACCATACAACTTAGAGGTGACACATTGAGGCACTAATCTACATCATGGAAGTACATCTTAGAGGTGGACATACAACTTAGAGATGATGCATTGGCATTATGCTATTTATGTTCATGCTAGTACAAATTACAGATGATGTATATGATACTCCATATCACTCTAGTAAAGCTTAGATATGATGCATGCACATCATGCTAGTACGACTTAGAGGTGATGCGGATAATAACATTATTGATGCAAGATGATATCAAATGATATGATTGCTGTGGAGACTATATGTCTCTGGACAATAGTTGTATGCTACTATGGTGGATGTGATCCATTGGTAGTGACTATATGTCATTGTTTAGTATCTGTGTGCTACTAGGAGTGGTTGTATACCACTGGATAATAGTTGTAAACTACTATGGATAGACACAATTGTGTTCTATTGGATGGAATTTTGATTGCCATGGAGACTATCACTAGTGTTGGATAGTGATGTGTGATCATGAGATAGCCCGTGTGGCTATTGGTGTTGCTACCAGATGAATGGTCTGTTTGTGCTCAAGACCATTTCTTGTAATACCTCCCTATCTAGTAGGGAGTGTTGATTTTATGGTATATGTCAGAGGTATTAACCTCTACATGTAACCTTTGATGAGACTAGAATATTCCGGGAAGTAAGAGAAACCCTAAATAGTTGGTTAATAACCATAGAAGACAAGTCAACTCAAGAGAATAATTTATATTAAATTATTAGCCTCCAGAAGAAGAAGTTGGCCAAGTTAGGTCACTTGGAGGACTATAAATAGAGGGTGCTAGAGCTCATTTGTACTCACTCACTCTCATAACTACATAAGGACTAGTGGTGTGCATGAATGAAGGAGAGCTGCAATTGCTGTAGTGGTGACTTGGTCTTTGGTTATGGTTTGGAATTTCTGCTTGGTACGCTAACTTTGGAGAGAGGTATGTTACCTTGGTTAGCTATTGGTTCTAGTGATTTCTTCTAGAATTATTCTGTCTTCCAAGGTTAAGGTGCTCGTGGGTGGCCTTTGTGCCTATGGTTGGGTGATAATATAGTGATATTGTCTATGGTGAAGCGAGCACACCTATTATTTTAACATATATTAGTCTATCCCACATTCATACAMTGAATTAACTTGACTAGTATGTAACCCTTTATTATAAGGCTTCCACTTCTCATTTAAMAATTCCAATATKGAGAACTCTCTTGAYTTATCTTGGTTTTATTTATGTGTTCAATTCATGTTATTGTGATAGGACATACCCATTTGGAWGGSTAAACAAGRATGTAGAGCTTATGCTCACTAAGTAGTGTAAGATTGATTTTTTTGTAAGTGCGTACTATATTGATGAAATGGAGGTTGATATAGTACCACTTGATGTGTGTAGTGTAGTGTTTTTRTGCACTCACATGTACATAAGAGGTGAGATATTTATGAGTATAGAAAACCCATACTACTTGATCAAAGATAGGAATTYCTTCATCATCAATGTACATAAATCTAAATCCAATATCTCTTTGGTAAGTGATAATCAAGCCTTGAAATTTATAATTTCAAGTAGGAATTTTGTAATACTCTTTTTAAGATATTATCAACAAGGAGATGAACTAGTAAAAGTAAAGGTATTTCTAGATGGATGTACTCAAGAATAGAAACACTAGTTGGATGAGATTTTGTAGGTGTAGAGAGAAGAGTTCTAGGAGATTAAAGGGTTACCACCAAAGAGGGGAGTGGAGGATGAGATATAACTATTTCCTAAATCCTCATTTCCAAACACATGGTTGTACAAAATATCTATACTAGAAGCAGTTGAAGTGAAGAAACAATGATATCAACTATTGGAGTAGGGTGTAATTTGACCAAGCACCTCACCTTGTGAGTCACCTATCATCATAGTACTTGAGAATGATGGGATTTGGATAATGTGCATCAACTATATAGTTTTGAATAATATCACCCTGAAGGATTAGTACCCTCTTCCCAGGATCAATGAATTGTTATATTAGGTGCTACAACATGCCAAGTACTTCACCAAGATAGATTTAAATTGAGAAACCACCAAATATAAGTAAAATAAGAATACCCCAGGAAGACCACCTTCAATATGAGGTAATGTTTATATGAAACGCTAGTAATTCCTTTTGGTTTATGTAATGAAACAACTACATTTATGTGTTTGAATGAAGAATGATACATCACATCCCTTTCTAGATTCATTTGTAATAGTATACTTTGATGATATATCGATTTTATCTATACATAGGACGATCATATATTACATCTCATGCAGGTGTTAGAGATCTTGAAAAAGAATCAAATGTTGGTAAATATTAAGAAATGTGAAGTTTCCTAAATTTTCCTTATTATGCTTGGGTTATCTTATTAGTGGAGGGGAATTCAAGATTGATCCTATGAAGATGGAGGCCATCATCAAGTGGATAAATCATATTTTGGTACCTTTGGAAGTTTATAGTATCGTTTTTAGTTGTATCTTGTTAAGACATAAATAGTGGTTCATTACCCCTTAATTGGGGCATATTATATTAACAATGTTATTTTATTTATGTTGGCTTTAGTCCATTAGTTGTAATTATACCTCCTAGTCTCCTATATATACCAAGGAGACATTTTCATTTTGAATCATCTTGTAATTGTACATTTATGTGGGCATAAGGAGGTTTACCCCTCGCAGAGGCTTATTATCTGAGTTTCTCTCTTTTTCAAGGTGTTGAGTACTTATTCTGAGGTTTATCTATGCTATATTGATATTAGGTTCTTAACATATGGTATCAGAGCTCAAGGTCTTGGGGTTTTGATGCTACATCTAAGACATCTTGTAATTTTAGCTATAACTTGTTTTATAAAATGTTTTAGAAGGAACATCTTGGAGGATATTTAGTAGACAGATCAAGGTATGTTGGGTTAAAATTTTAGCTCCTGAGGCCTTATACTTTCGGAGATACAACCTTTGTAAGATAGGGTTCTGGAATCATCCTGAACTGAGACATTGTGGAATTTTCGCTATAAATTTTTTTATGTAACGTTGCAGACCCTAAACGCTGGAGGATATTCACATAAATTAGTAAGGTATTTGTGGGAAAAGGTTCAGCTTCTGATTCATCTTAAATTTGTAGATACACCCTGTGGAAGATAGGGTATCTGACTAGTCCTATTGACTAGTCTCAAGAAGGTGTTCTAGTTAAAACAATCATAACTTCTTCCTAGAGTATCCAAATTGAGTGAGACTAGTTTCATTGGATAGTGGACAGTGTGTAGTATTTCTGGTACGATTTTCATAATTTTATATCAATTATTTTGTGCGGGGCACGCTATATAAGTGATATCTCCTAGAAAGGCAAAAAATCAGCAAGTTATGGGGAAGTTACTGTAAATTCCACTTGGCAGATCCAATTTTGATCATACATGTGGCATTGCAGAGAAGAAATATCAAAGAACTACAAAAAATAAAGTTTCATACCTATAAGGGTCGAAACTTTGGAGATACAA
>JZKD02S1151289.1:324651-345947 GCA_000966675.3 Picea glauca
GTCACTTGTTAAAAGTTGTTGGCATTGGTTTATTCAAAGTTATATGTTGTTGTATATAACATAAATCCAACCTAACCAATGACCTCCATTCATTTATGCACTCATATAAATTAACCACATAAGGATCGAGATTTTGGTATATCACTATTGGTATAGTTAAATTCCATATGGCATGGACACAATTCGATTATCCTATTATTATATACCATATATATATTTGTTATGGGATCAATATAATATGGTTATTACAATATTTTGTTTTGTATACCATATATTTTATATCCCATTTAATGTGGATTGAAACCAAACTTTAACCATAACATATGCCTTGCAATGCATGAAACAAAATCGATGTTTGACCATATATTATGGTTATTACAAATTTAGGTTTGGTTATCGAATAAGTTAAACCATATGTATATTATGGTTGAAACAAATATTTGGAGATACCATATATATGTTATATGGTTATTTAACCATATATTCCATTCCCCATAAAATTGGGACTGACTAAGGAAGGAACCATCAACCCTTTGTTATATAACAAAGGTATTTCACCATTGTATTACGTGGTTCATTTGTAAGAATTGCTATGGTATTTTTGTAAATGTAGAGGTATTTCTTCCATAGAAGACCATAGAAAAGATGGATATGAGCTCTTTTAGTCCTCTTTTTGGATTTTAAAGAGGAGAGAGGTAATTCCAAAGGATTTTGGAAGCCATCATGTTGCAACAAAGTAAAATACCAGATTTGAGATTGAGGATGTTGATGTAATTTGCTTATTTGCATCATAATTGAAGAGGCCACTTGATCCATATTTTATGAGTAGAATGAAATGAATACAAATCAGTATTATTAACACAAAGATACAATGAAAAATAAAAAAGATACAATAAAACTTGGCTTCTATTCATTAAAGAAATATGATGAACTGTAAAATGCAGACCAAAACAAGATTGCTAGAATGGTGACGACTTATCTCTGAGATGAGATGTGACGGCTGCGCTCATTCAAAAGAAGATGAGTACAATGAGGCTTGAAAGGAATTTTCACATCAAACATGAATGCCAAAATCCTATACATCCAAAAACCTAACCCTAGGAGATGAAGCACCAAAATTCATGTGGGCCCCATTGGAGTAAGTTGGTACATCAACTTCCCGGATTCGTAACTTTTGCATACGATCTCCATTTTAGGTGCATGATATCCCAATGGAAAGTTTTATTTGAGGACTACACATTATGCCATCACACTCTAACTCTTTCTGCAATGTGACCGTAGCGGGCCCAAAAAATGATTTTTAGGGCCTCAAAACGACCTCGAAAGGTTAGGACCCAAAAATCTAGAAATCAACTGCCAAGATGACATCTATATGTGAGCCAATTGGAATAGGTGGGTGGCCATTGATATCCACATGTATCAATACTCCCCCCTTAGGAAGAAATGGTCTCCATTGCATTGATTTCCCCCATCATATGAGGAAATTTCTGCTGAATTTGGCCTTGGGTGAGTCTCTTTCCTTGGTGCAGGAGCTACGCTGATTTGACAACACGATAAAGATGAAACTTCTGGTGGAGAGTTCCCTTGACTTGAGTGTCCACGATATGATTAGTGGATGCATGTTCCATGTAGTTAGGGTTGATGTTTGTTGGTGTCTAATGTTTTTCTACCTTTGAGGTGTCCAATAATGGTGGAAAGTACGACCGAAGGAGGTCGACATTAACTGGGTGCAAGCCAAGTACAGGGGGAATTTTGAGCTCAAAAGCATTGTCACCCATATCCTTGGTGATGGTACAAGATCCATAGTGGAGTGGACAAAGATTACGATGGGGTCCTGCAAGGCGTTCTTTCTGCAAGTGCAACCAAACTTTATCTCCCACCTGAAACTTGTGTGGCACCCGATGTTGATCATGGTGCTACTTGTACTTGGCATTGGACTTCTAAAAAATATCCCGAACCTATTGGAAAATGTGTTGGATTTGCTCAATGAACTGGGTAGCTTTGTTGAATTCATTTTGAGCATGGGACATGTCTTCTTGGGTGGCTGCAAGGGGTAGTGCAACATCCATGGGATCCAATGGTTGAAATCCCAACCCCACATGAAAGGGGTTGTGGCCAGTTGAGCTAGGTATGGATCTGTTGTAGTTGTGCTGAACATAGGGAAGGCTCTCATCCCATGTGTGGGGGTGCTTGGAATTGTACATGCGTAGGATATGCATGATCATCCAACTGACGAACTTGGTTTGTCCATCCTTATAGGGGTGGAAGGCAATGGATTTGGTGAGCTTGGTGTCCAACAATGACCATAGGCTCGACCAAAATGTGTCGAGGAACCGACTTTCCCGATCTAAGATGATGGTTTGTGGTATCCCAAAATGTAGCCACACTTGTTAGAAGAAGATCTTAGCCGTGGCCTATGCTGTGATGCTCTTTTTGTAGGCAACGATAATCACCATTTTAGAAAAACGATCAACGACCACAAAAACACATGCATTTCCCCACTTGGTTGATGGAAGACCTGATATGTAGTCCATTGAAATGGATTCCCAGGGCCTTTCAGGAGTATGTAGAGGGGTGTAAATGCCTTGTTTCTTAATGGAAATTTTGGCAATGGCGCAGGAAGTGCATGACCTGATATACTTGTTGACATCTTGTCGAAGTTTCAGAAAAAAGAAATGTTGCTGCAACACTGCCACTATCTTTTCTACGCTGAAGTGTCCTGCCACCCGCTATAGTGGGCTTCCCAAATCAACTTCACTCGCTCTCTTGATGGAACACATAGATGGACTATATGGAACAATAGCTCGTCTTGAAGATGGAAATCAATGACAACTATGTTTGTGCCCAACATCTGGTAGGTGGAAGAGAAGTCAAGTTTTCTCTCATAGAGTTGGGGCCATCCAGAGGTCTCGTGGTTGCAAGATTTTAGCACCATGGCGAGTGCTGCAACTGGAGGGAGGATGAGGCAATCAATGACGTGGTTGGTGCTCCTTGTCTTATACTTGATGTTTATATGAAACTGCTGCAAGTATGTGGACAACTTCTAATGGCGATCATTCTATAATTTTCCATGTGTCTGCATGAACTACAATAGATTATGATCGGTGTGGATGACTGTCTCCTTCTCGAGAATGTAATGCCTCTACTTGCGGCAGGATTTCACAATGGAGTACATCTATTTTTTTAAATTAGGGTACTTACGAACGACATATGATGGTGTATCACTATGATAGGCCATGGGGTGTTCGTGCTGAGTGAAAAATGTGCCCACAACATAGTCTGAAGCATATGTCTCGATCTCAAAGGGTTGTTGCAGTTCGGGTAATGAGAGAACTGGGGATGAGCACAACTGCTGCTTCAAATCATCGAATTCTTTCTGTTGTGACATGTCCCACATGAATTTTTCCTTACCACCACCTTGGTTATGTGGCTAAGGGCCCATGATATATGGGAGAATCCCAACACAAACATGTGATAGAAATTGGTAAAGCCTAAAAATCTCTAAATCTCAATGAGTGTGGTTGGGGATGGCTAGTCACGAATGACTTGGATCTTGGATATATCCACATGCACCCCATTCTTATCAACAATGTAGCCTAGGTACTGGACCCTGTCCATGCCAAAGGAATTTTTTTCCAAATTTGTATATAGCTTGTGCTGCTGCAGAGTGTGCAAAACCTGTTGAATATGATGCAAGTGTCCCACCTAATTCTTGTTGTAGATGAGGATTTCATCCAGATACACCACCACAAAATAATTGGTGAAAGGCCGGAAGATATCATCCATCATCCTCATGGAAGTTTCCAGGGAATTCGTCAAACCAAAGGGCATGGCCAACCATTCAAAAATACCTTCTTTAGAATTGAAGGTAGTTTTCCATACATCTATCTACCCTATTGGGGCCTGATGGTAGCCAGATTTTAGATCAATATTACTCAAGTATTTGTCTCCCTTTAGCTAGTCAAGGAGATCATCGATTCAGGGAATCGGGTATCGGTTCCTGATTGTTATTTTATTTAGGGCCTGATAATCGATGTTGAGTTGTCAGGTCCCATCTTTCTTCTACACAAGAACGATTGGGCTTCCACACAATGATGAGATAGGTTGAATATGCCCCTTTTTGGAGAATTTCTTGGATCTGATGCTTGATCTCCTCATTTTATAACAAAGAGTGACAAACAACTGATCCATTGGGTAGTGGTGCGCTGGGGGTTAGATCGATTGAATGCTTGAACTGACAGTGTAGAGGTACCCTAGTGGGTGAGGGAAAGATGCGTATTCTTCCATGACCTTACCTACTTGACTCTTCTACGTGGAGAGATCAGTCGCGGAGGCGATGGATGTGGCTGGAACCTTCCGCTCACTTTGAGAGAGAATCACGCAGAAGACAAAATTCCCGGTATAAGAGATGACTTTCATGCATTGATTGGAAGAGATAAAGGAAATGGCAGTAGGTGGGACTACCTTGGGTATCCTATACAATTTCCTTTCCAAAGTAATAAAAACATTGCAAGGCCTAGACTCACATACAACATAAAGTTTCCTTAAATAAGTTTGGCCCAAAAGAACATCACAAACTTCTATGGGAGCGACATCACAAAATACCTCATCTTTGAAGGGATTGATGTCGTAGGACATGTGAAACTATTATATGACATGAAGATCGCTTCCTTGGTGGAGCCATCCAATGGTGTATGGCTGTGGGTGCGACTTTGTCAACAGGGCCAACCGCTTGATGACCTCCGCTGAGATGAGGTTCTTCTGGCTACCGCTATCAACGATGAAGTGCAACAGAGTACCCTTCACCCACATCTATGAATGAAAGATGCACTCACCTTCCTATGGCTCATTAGGTTCACTGGGCTGGATCTTGGTGGTAACAATTGTGGCACTCCGTTCTGCATCAATAATCCATCTCCCCTTTTCTGGTTCTGACTCTGAGTCAGAACTCGCATTTGATTCAGAGGATTTCACCTCAACCACCAATGACTTCTTTGAACATCAATAAAAAATGTTATGCTAGGGGCTCTTATGGAATTCACACCACTTCCCAATGTCTTTCTTCGTCTTTCCATTGTCTTTCTTTGTTTACGTCTTAAACTAGTTTTCCCGGGGTTGTCCATATTTTCTCTACCATTTTATTTGCAGGTTGGGGATGCCCTTTCCTTGCTTCTATTGTGAGGGGTTCCCAGAACTAAAATCTCACACCTTTTGTTTAAGCTTCTACTTGATTTTGACAACATATCGATAGCCCATGCTCGAGGATGAGATGTTTAGAAACTCTGTTTCTGTCTGGATGTATATATGTAGACCACCGAGGTAGTTGAGAACCAGATGCTACTTAGAATATTTGATACCCAGATTGGTGCGCAAGGTATGGAATATATTTGTGAAATCTTTCACTTTTTGGTCCCTTTCCTGCCACAGCATGGTCCATCTTGTATATAGGTAGTCATAACTTCCAACAGAGTAGTATTGTTCCTTAATAGCATCCCTGAAGGAATCCCATGTGAGTGCGATTGTAAATAATGAGATTTCCTCTGTTTCCTTTTGCTCACAAAAAGTATCCCACCAATCTTTGACACGTGGGATGACTTTGAGGAGCACAAATGTAATCTTTTCTCTATTGGAAAAGTTGTGGACCAAAAAAGGCCCTTCTAGTAGATTCAACCATTTTTCTATAGCATCTGCATCTATATGACCTTCAAATATAGGAATATCAAAGTTGATTTGTACCTTGAATGGGGTGACACCTCTGCTCGAGGAAGATGCGTTTCCTGTTGGTATCCATCGAAGGATTTGTGCAAAACTATCCATCATCTCGTTCCTATGTTGTGCGAGGGATTCCTTGAGAAATAGTTTGAAAGGATCTCCTGTCTTGTCATATTTGTTTTCTTCTTCCATGGAAGGTCGCTTAGGTGTGAAATATCTCTGGTCCTCAAGAAAAAAAAGCTCGAGACCCAATTCTTTGTACCCTAACCTTGTGAAGGGAATGCATTAGGAACAACAAGGAGTAGACCGCTCTGACACCACTGATTCAGATTTTATGAGTAGAACGTGATGAATACTGATCTATATTATTAAAAAATAGATACAATGAACAATAACAGAGATACAATAAAACTCGGCTTCTATTCAATAAAGAAATATGCTAAACTGTAAAATGCAGACTGAAACAGGCTTGCTAGAATGGTGGCGACTTATCTCTGAGAAGAGATGTGACTGCTGAGATCATTCACAAGAAGATGAGTACAATGAGGCTCCAAAATAATTTTTACATAAAACATGAATGAAAAATCCATATACATCCAAAAACCTAACCTTAGGAGATGAAGCACCAAAATTCATGTGGGCCCCGTTGAAGTAAGTTGGTACATCAACTTCCTGGGGTTATAACTTTTGCATACGATCTCCATTTTAGGCACACAATATCTCATTAGAAAGGTATATCCGAGGAATAATGTTGGTTGTTTCTCTATTACTTCTTCTTGGGATGACCCGGGTTTAGATCTGTAAGGGTTTCCAACAAAACCCTAAAAAACTATCGACCCTCCCGGTAAATCGGAAGGCAACGCTGCGCACAGGGTGCACAACATAGTCTCACCCAAGATAACTTTTATGGGAGACTGAAATACTCATGTTTTTGCAGTATAGGAATGAATGGGGATTTGTGATTGGGTTATTTATTCCTTATGCATTTTCCTTGTTAATCATTCAATTACTTCTATTATTTATTCCTCTTTAAGCCTATGCATGCATGCTGATATATCTAGTTTAACCATTCATTATTTAAGCTAAATATCAAAAAAAAGTAAATCATTCATTAACAATTAAACATAATACAATTCTTACCATGGTTCACCCCCTCCAAGGGCTACGCCCACAAAGATTTGGCTTCTCTGCTATTTTATTTAACCCGCTGCAAAATTTTGCACTGCATGCATTACATCTTCAGTAACATAATCAAGATTGAGGGTAAGAACCCTCTATGAGGCAAACTAGATCACACCAGGCTCCTCAGCCCATGACCTAACCTTCATAGACTACCTTACTCAAATCTTCTACAAGAATTATTACAATCAACAACCCACAAAGTCATAGTAATCAACTCTCTCTGTTATGATATTAATTGACCTCTCTGTATCTCTCTCTCTCTCACACACACCTTTTTTCATATCCATCCCTCTCTCACATACCCACTTTACCTAGACCTCCTAGTTCCTTATTTATATTGTTTTATAGGATTATAGACGTTACAATCCTTATCAAAACCCTAACCCTATCATGGTTAGGATTTTCTTCATGTGCACCACGTTGCTTTTCCTCCTGCATGCTGATTTTCCTTCTTTTTATGCATGTTTCTTTCTTTCCACCTGTTGCACATGCTCCAAAATTAGGCCTTCCTTTCAAAAAATAAGTATTTCCCCAAAAAATATCCTTCTCCAAAGATAGGCCTACAACCAAAATAGAATTCCTTCTCAAAATAGACCTGCACCCAACAGACCCCCAACACTGACATGTGGCTCATCCCGAGCCACTCAGGTGGTGCGCGTTCCCTGTACCACCTTTTCCAAACTGTGGAACTTTTCTGCTAGATCCTTTCCTTTTTTCCTCATCTACGCATCTTTGTCTGTTAGCGCCTTGACTGTCTATGCTGTTATCTCTTCTTGTAGTAATGCTGCACCCTATGACTGTGCCTGTGCCATGCTCATCTTCTCTTCCTCCAACTGCACAATCATTTGTGTTGCTTGTTCCTGGAGGGTTTCCAATTGTGATTGTCTTTCTTGCTTATTTGTTCGTTTTGTATTTAACTCTATCTGCAAAGTCTTCATTTCTTGAGTGCCCTTCAATCTTTCCATAATAATCATTGTTTTCTGCCATTTCTTTAGCTCCTGTATGGTAACGCTTATTTTCTCCTCTTGTTGGTCCCACTGTTGGACCCTTTCATCTTCTTCTAAAATGGTCCAGATCTACGTGATTCTGTTGAATAACTCTGCGACTTCCCTCGCTTCTTTTTCCATATCTTCTATTTGGAGTGTGGATTTCCGTTCCCTATGTTCTCAAACCTCTAGAGGAGTCGTATGATTAATATTTTCTTTTAAATTCTCGATTTCCTTCCTATATCCTTAAATTGTTTGTGAACTAATTTTTATCTTCTCCTCTGCGCTCCTCTCTAGTGCTTGCGTGCTATCTAGGATGCAATAATATACCGTTGTTAGCCCCTTCTCTAGATTATCCATGTGTTCTTTCTCCGAGGTTAGTTGGTCGCATGTGATTTGTAACATTTCAACGACTCCCCTATCCACCTCCAAATTAGTCACATCTGTGCGGGCTCTGGATTGCACCTTGTTGAGGAAAAAATATGAATTAATCTTACTCAAGCATTTTCAGTTTCTTCTTGGCTAAAGAAAAATAGACGAGAATATCACCCTACGTTTATAGACATTAAAATTAATATCCTAACTCACAAGTATTGATTACAAGTGCTTAGGCTGGTTTTTATAAATAAAAGCTTGCTGAAAAGTTCATTATTTATGTGATTTTATGAACATAACAGATGATGAAATAAATATAAAGAAAAAAGTAAAGACACCAAGTCGATAATCAAGACAGATGAGACATAAAGCAATCCTTTATTTCATTCCAATTCATCAAAGAGTCATTCTCTTTACAAAATTTCGTGAAGAAGTTTTGGACGAAGTCAAACTTAGATGTCCCCGATGAAACATGCAAAAGGACCTCTGACAGAAAATAAAAAAACTGAACTCTAAAAGATGGATCAACTTGCCACAGATTGCTGCCTGCTCGACTCTACACAATAGCCTTTGTCAGTCATGAAAACTAATTCACAAACAAACAAGTCTATACAAAATATCAAAGAAAAATCAACACCTCTAAAAAACAAGTGTCTGAATGATGTAATTTAGCCCTGAATCTTGCTGTCTACAATAAGATCCTGCTATCATAAAAAATAATTAGTCTTGTGATAAATTAAGGAATGAATGAAAACTAAACTATCTCAACACAAACTCAAAGAGAAAACCTTAGTATGTATGCTTCTCCTTCTATTTCCCCCTTTTTCTCCTCCCCTTCCTTTTGATTTTAAGAAAATTAGAATTGGTTGAAGTAGTTGAACTACTTCATTTGTTAAGTTAACTAAAATCTCAACCAAATTTTTAGTTAGGGGTAAAAGTAATAAATCATAATAAGAGTTTTTAAATAAATAATAACTAGTAGGTGGGACCCCTTGTGACTCCCCTTAACTTTTAACAATCATAACACAACTAGTTAATTAAAAAAAACATCCCTCATTGTGACTCCCACCATCACATTCATATTTGACAACTTATCCAATGATTTTTGAAATTATTTCCAAAATATATTACCCATATATCCAAAAAATAGCACGTTGTCCAAATTTTCTGAAGTCAACTGTCATTAACAATAAATAAAATAAAACTTAAAACCCATATTTTCCACTCTGAGATGCGATCTTTCCCTTGTTGTTGCTGTCACCTTTTGATCTCTTTGAATTTTCCTTTGGCTGTGATGAGACTTTATGCCTAAACTCACTGATCACATGAGAAAAATCGTCCCCCAAATGCATCTGGGAGGACACCGATTTATAAGAGCCATTGGAGGGTGAGGAAGAGGCAACAATGGATTTTCCTTTGTCAGGGGCATGTTGGGCCTCAATTTTCAACCTTTTACTAGCATGGGAAGACTGAACTGGTGAGTGGACACGGGAAACTTGGACAATCTGATTGATAGGCGAGGGAGCAGGTAAAGACAAATTGGGCCAACCACGATGTTGGGAGACTGTCGGGTGGACAATATCTTTCCATCCATCATTTTTGGGAACCTTGGGTTGCAATGAGACATGAGGAGGCACGAGAATACCAGGGGCTCATGGATCTTGGAAGGGAGGCCCTTTAGGCCTAGGTTGGACCATTCCTTGCCCAATCCAATTGAAAATCCCATCCTAAAATAGTTGGCCTAACTCTTGCGAGTCAACATCAAAGTGAAAGGATACTCTTGGCCTTCTCGGGCCCCTGTTCTAATTACCTCTTCCTCGGTTACCTCTGCCATGGCTACCTCGGCTAAAAAATCTCATTCTTGTATGCATGATTGGTTAACAAATAATTTCTCTAACAACCATACATGACAACTCTTTTAAAATATGAAATACATTTTGGCTCAGTAACATATAAGACTCATGCAATTCAATCCATACAAATTGTTCAACTGTTGTCAATGAGCAGGGGGTGAACAAAGGTTCTGGGATATGCAAGGGGTTTGTATTGAGAGAAAAATGTTAAAATGAGGGGAAAAAGAACATGGTTACTTCTCACAGACAAGAAAGAATCAACTGAAATGTAAACCAAAGAACATATCATTGTAATCCATCCCCGTGATCTTAAACTATCACAATACAAAGCTTCTCTTAACTGTAATTAAATTTTAGGAATAGGGAGTGAGTAATGGATATGGGAAGGCGAGGGGATTGTAATTAGTGGAAAGTGAAATAATGATATGGGAAAAGAGAGGATACTGTTTATAATATTAATTAAGTAATCCATAAAACTATTCTGTATTCAATGCAACGGGCCAACACTAACCAATTACTGTAATCAATTAAAAATTACTGTGTGTATAATTTAATCATTTCTGTGTGTTAAACTTGCTCACTATTCAATTTTAAATCCTTAACATTTTCAATTACATAGTGCCATCATACTCAAGATAATATGCTTTCCAAACAACCTATATAAAAAATCTTGTTTCCTTTCATTTCTTTCATTTAATTTTAAAACAAAATTCCAATGAACACACAGTCACTTGTTTCCACTCTGTTCAACATCAAAACATCAACCACTATCCATGAATTATTTCCTCAATCAAACATAGACACAAAAATCGTGCCTAATTCCATCCCTCTAATCAGTTTAATAATCAAATTGCATTGAAATCATACTGTTATAAAACCCGTGCCCATCTCTGATGGTGTAATCAAATGATATCCATAACCATATGCAGTGGAAAACCAAGTCACGCCTATCACGACTTTAAATTGCAATACTCCTGATTGGAAATTAAAACACACAGTAACAACAACCATCAATTCAACTTAAACATGTTGTAGGAAACCCACACATACCAACACATCATGTACAGAGCATCACTGTGACTTAATCAACTATAAACTAATTCTGGGTTAAAAATCCAATTATTACAATATAAGATACAACAACTGTGTATCCAATCCCATTTCTCAAATTAACCAATTAACCATGCTGAGCTATCGATTCGACTGTTATAATAAAAAATGCAGTGACTAAATACCAATAACCAAAACTACTGTCAACGTTATCAACAAAGATGATCCAACAATCAACCACTGTCGACGATACCCCATCAACTCATAACAATCAACAATATACCCAACGGGATATAACTGGTTCCATTATTAAAACTGAGCTTTGAATAATCAAAATGGGCTTTGAGTAATCAAGGGTTTTCTCTGTGGACCAACACATGGAGGTTGGAGTCGTCCACCAACAACGGGTGAGAAACTTTTGAGACCATATGGTGGACACACAGGCCATATCACCAATAACTTCATAGACATGGTGACACTTCATGAGATAGGAGAGACTATGAACAAAGGAGAAAAGGCTTCATATTGATCCGTAATAACACCGAGAAAATGCAGGGTATAACCCTCATGGTTTTCCCAATCAACCCGAATAATGAGGATATAAAACAGATCCACGAAATAGAAACCAACCATAAAGAAAGTGTCTTGGAATAATAGCCACCAAAACCAACTGTGCAGAAACCAATAGCATAAACGAGCCCATACCCAGGTGAAATGATAGTAGTGACCCACGGTGGTTCAAAATAATACACAACCACAAAATACAAATGGTTGTGTTTACAAGAACTGTGTGGAGATGACCAACAAGTTTGGACTGAATGAAACCCTCCAAGCAAAACCTATAAGACAATAGAGAGCCTTCATGGCTTCTACCACACAAAATTATCAATGAAATCATGACTTCAACTATCCAATCCTTTCATTTACAGTGAATACACACGACCAACCATTCTAGAGAAATATCACAAATCTACATAGTTTCCAGTATCAAGAAAAGCACAGAACCACACATGACCGAGCCAATATCTATTTCATAACTAGAGCGGGTTCATGGATGGTGAAAAAGACATACATGTAACCAAAAAGCCTTAAAAACACGATCTTGGCCGAGTAGTTCTTCCTTTGCCTGAAAATCAGAGCTTAACCACAATGAAACACAATTGAACAATAGCCAAGCTAGGGCGTCTTCCAGTGGGAGAGGTATGGATTGACGTGCAGTAAATGCATGTCACTTCCATCCTTTAATCATTCAATCACTTAGTAGGCGCCAACCAACCATTTTATTATCCATCAATTAATCCATGCATCAAAACCAACATCCATTACTTGCCAAATGCGCCACCCTATGTCACATTAACCATTTCCAACCACACCATAATGCATATCACATGTGTTTCCATATAACTAAATAAATCATATATCCACTCACCCTATTAGCTAGGTCTTAACAACAATCCTTTAATTTCAATGCATGTAGTGTAGCATAGTAGCATAGTTTAATTTCTTCCTTAGATTTTTTTTGATATTTGTTTTATCCTTCTCCATGACTAACATATGTTTTGTGCAGGTGTAATATGTAATAGATCATGGTGCAATTAGTAGAGAAACAACATTTCACATAAGCACTCGTGACATGGAATTGAGAATTTAGAGTAAAGAAATCGACACATAGAATGAATTATCCATCACTCATTTGTTGCGAATAGAACCAACATTTGAACCTCAATCATTCTCAAACCTGTAAGCAGTGTCGAACAACAGCACAAACATCAAATAAGAACCAGATCTGATCCTCCAAATGACAAGGGGGTTCCACCTACTAGTATTCTATATATCATTAGCTTATAATAATAGGCTTTTAGCAATACTTTGCAGGAAAAATCCTCGTTGCAATTTTTATCATCAACAAAATGACGAGTCCATAGGGAAATTTGTTTTTAATAGATTTAGAAATTAGAACTCATGGTTTCACATACCAAGAACAGAAGGTCAAGAATATATAACCAGGAAGATTATGCAACAAGGGGAAGTGATAGGATTTAATGGAAGAATGACCGGGAATTTGGGAGTAACTCATGAAAAATGTTAAGTATGAGGGGGTTTATCATTGTGTGCATAATATTTCAACCATAATCTGTTCTTTTAAATTCTCAAATGGATGAATACATGGAAAGAGAATGCGAGAGATAACCAATTTCTTTAAAAGACATTACTGAAAGAAAATAACAAATTCAAGTGCTTTCAGGGGGACATCCTAACAACTGTGTAAGCTTGATTGCTATTGACTAGAAATATCTTGCAGGAGTGTCACTATGGGAAAAATGATCCAACAACTTGACCAAAATCAACTACAAGATGAAAAAGCAATAAAAACCATAACATAATTAAAATTGCAACATTTAAAACAACATAAAATAAAATGACAGAAATGTAAAAGAAGCAGGAAATTGTTGAAAACATAAAACATAAATCAAACTACTGTAAGCGAAAATGAAAAATAGTGGAAAGATGAAAGCAGAGCTAGACTATTAATATACAGAAAATCCAAACAACGTTAGAAAGTTTCAAGTTGGTCCCATGTAATGTTTCAAGTGAGAACCGTTAGTGCTGTAGGAAAACAATTGCTCCTGTAAATCCTTTAGAATGTAAGAGTTAGTATCCATGACAAAAGCAATTTTGAAGGGACCCATAAATAACACTTGAAACTCTGAGGTAATTAACAACCCTTTAATGTATATAATTAGATCATCAAGATAGATATGAATACTGATCAATTCATGAAGATTTATTTGTATAGGTCTTTTAAAAGTGGTACTTGCATCAGGTAAGACAAAAAACATATGTTCATAAGTCATGGTACCCCAATCAGTGATAAAGGTGGTTTTGTAAGCATCTACCCCTTTTACCTTGATTTGATTGCAACTGTAAAAAACATCATGTAAGGGAATCATTAGTGTCCCTACGACTTGCTGCAAAATCATTTTTGTATTAGGGAGAGGAAAAAAAACTTTCATAATCACCCGCTTAAATGCATGAAAATCAACGTGAAAATATGACATGCTCAGTGGATTTCCAGATAGGAACCGAATCTGAAACCCATTCAGAATATTTGGTTGGAAATATGATATCAATCTTCAAGATTTTTTCCAATCCTTTTCAAATAGTGGCTTCCGGTGCAGGGTTGATAGGTCTTTGTTTTTGCCTAACTGGTTTTATGCCTTCCTTGATGGGGATGCCATGCTGAATAAGATCAGGATCAAAACCATGAAGGTCCTCATAAGACCAAGAAAAAACATCTTGAAATTCACCAAGTATCTTCGAAAACTTCATTTTCTCTTCATTTGAACATTTGGCACCTATTTTAACACTCTTTTGAGCTTCGGGTGTCCCAATGTTCAAGGAGATGGTTTCACCCACCTTCCCTTTTGACTCCTCTTATTTCTGTGTCTCTTTATTTCCTACATCACTCGATGAAAATGAACCCTCTATAGGAGTCAAGCCCTTAGGAATCTTGTTATCTTGCATGGATATAATTTCCTTGGGATTAAAAGGTTAATTTTGAATGAAAACACAAATGCTCTCATCGTTGGGGAAGACCTGCCAAGATTCTATATTGTCGGGGATATGTGGACGATATAGAGATTGAAAGGTACAATCAGGTCTTCTAAAGGGGGGTGCAGAAGAGGATGAAGCTATAGGGGTGAGAGGGGAGACATTTCCTTTTCACTTACATTCTATCATATGATTATTCATATCTTGTACTAGCTGTAAGAGGGCGGACATATCTATTTGTTTAATCGATTCTCCCTGGGGAAGACTTGTTCTTTCAAGTTGTTCTTCATACTCTAAACAAGTATGCAGAGAAGAACCAAGATTATCAATGGATTTTCCCTCAAGCCTATGACGGTAGGGGGAAGGTAATGCATTGTAGTAATGCATGAAAGCGGTTTGGTTTTGAGGTCGAATAAGTTCGGGGATTTGATTGTATAACTTCATGAAACATAAGTTAAAGGACTTGATGGTCTCACCATCCTTATAGGCGATGTTATTGTATTCCCGTAACTTCTCGGCTGAGATTTTAGATTTACCATAAGTGGATCTGAACCAATAGATTAACTCCTCCCAAGTAGACAGAATCTTAGGAGGAAGGTCAAAGAAATCGGCCACATCCTTTCCTTCCAAGGAATTGATGAATAAGAACATTCAAGTATTGTTGTCATTGGCCCCTATGTTGTGACAAGCATTAGAAAATTCCACCAGGTGTTCGTTTGTAGTGACAATATTATTTCCTGAAAACCTAGGGAGATGCTCTTTGAATTTAGGATGTGGATGAATAACATGTGCTAGGTTAAGAGGAGAGGACACATGCCACAGTGTGGTTGTGGTGTCTTCTTCAAACTGAAAAAGTCCATACTTTTTAATGACTTTGGTGGGATTTGTGGTAGATTGGAAAAGGATATGGTGGCTATATAAGCTACCAATAACTGATGAGGATGAAGACTAAGAGGAGGAAGTGTTGGGCCCGAGATATGATCATTTTTATGACGGTTATTATGCACTTTTGCCACATGTACATATTTGTTTTTCATCTTTTGAAGGACCATTTTGAAGAATTTTATGATAAAAAAATATGATCGACATAAGGTATGCATGATTCATGTTTAATGATTGTATCGAGCATAATTTATCATGTTTTCACGCTTCCAAGAATCTGATTCATGTTTTTTGGTGTTACAGGGAAAAATCACAAGGCGTTTTTCCATCCAGCACTTCGTCTAGTACTTCATCTGGCACTATTACAGGAAACAAACTTAAACATTATTTTTTGGGAGGATGAAGTGGAATCTAAAAAGTCTGACACATGGGTTTTGTGACCAGTATGCCCAATTAGGTCCTATGCAGGCCGCTTCCTGAAATTGTGAACGGATTAAGAGAAGTTCATGGTTCTCAATTCGACATCCGACACTCGTTTCGGTACTTGATCCGACACTCTGTCCTGCACAAAAACGTAGGGTGACTTGGCGGTTATGGCATTGACGGCCAGTGATGGAAAAATCATAAACGTGGGTTTTGTTTGTGCTTATCCCCTCCAACTACTGAACTCTTGACAACTCAATTTTGGGTTGTTATGGTGGGCAATTATTGGCTCACTCTATTTCGGCAGTTAGGGCACCATTAATGAAATTTGGCAATTTTAGAAGTGGTTCAAACCTCTTGTGGTCGACCACTTGGCATGTAAATGTTATAAATACCACTGAGGTGGTCAGACATAAGTTAAACATCATATACAACAGTGTGATAGGGACAAACACATTTTTACTATATTTTGAGCTTTTACATTGCTAGATTATGCCATAAATACGTTTTAGAGTTTTCATGGTGAATTCTAGTTGTTGAGTTCGTGGTTGGCTTTTAGGAAGTAGCCACGACTTGCTGGGGGGCCCACCAGCAGTCTGGTTACTGTCTTTGTGTTGTTTATGCATTTCATAGTTTTGTTCTCTTTATTTTCCTGTACATGCATTTCTATTTTGTTAATTAGTTTGTTGTTATAATTTAATTTGCTTTGACTCTCTTTTGCAGGTTAGTATGATAAAGTGTGTTAGCATGAATTAATCTCGTAGTTAGGAATGGATCTGCAGACCCCTAAACTAACCTCATGTGTAATTAGATATTAGATTATGCTTTCTTTTATGATTTTATAATCAAGTTTAAAACAAAATTTTAATTAGAATAGAACAAAGTTTCAATTTGGGTTTTCTTTGACAGGGATTTGATGGATGTATAGAGTTGATTTTAGTTTTTAATCATAGCTCGCTTATTTCAGTTTTACATAGATATTGCTTACTTAGTTGTTGATTAATGTAGTTGTTAGTTTACTTTTTTTTAATGTCATGTCTTAAATTTCTGTTTTTAAGCATTTCTTTATTGTAGTTTGGATTGTTAGAATATATGTAGCATAGTTTCCTTTATGTAATTTCCTTTCCTAGAATTAAATTGCAATTATATTTCTTAGTTAATGGTTGAATCTAGTTTTGATTATGTAGTATAGAAGTATAAGTGACGATCTCGTTATGTTGTTGATGGTTCATATATGAATATGCAGGGTATTTAACATTATTTTGTCATGGCTAAACTCTCATTGGATTGTTTAATCCATACCTTTCACTTTTCCATTGAGATTAGTGTTGATCTCATACCACTGGAATTATCCTTTGTTGTCAAGTTCCATTGAGATATCATCCGACACTGAAGACATTCACACAACCACCAACATTATATTTGAATTGTCATAGGTTAAAAGATAGTTTTCCTGCTTTCATAGATATAGTTTCTTGCTTTCATAGCTTATGAGATAATCTTATTTGCTGTTGTAGGATAGATAGACTTTGCTTTGATAGATTAGATAGCAGTTTGCTCAAGAATTAGTTTTTAGTCTTTCTTGCTCTCAATAGACTAGATTTCCTTTCATGCATTGCATTGAGCATTTAAATTTCCTTTCATGCAAGAGAAATAGTTTTGCATTAGGCATTTAGTCCACTTGCCTCTTAGGCTAGATAGTTGTTCAATGAGAAGTTTTACTTGCAGTAGTTAGTTTCCTTTGCTTACTTGTCTTTTTCTTTCGTAGGTTAGTTAGTTACCTTTGCTTACTTGTCTTTTGCTTTAGTAGGTTAGTTAGGTGTCTTTGCTTACTTGTCTATTTGTTTTAATAGGTTAGATAGGTGCTTTTGCTTACTTTCTTATTTATTTTCTCTCATAGGGTAGTTGCTCATTGAATCTAGGTTGGCAAGTTAAAGAAGTTTGCTTTTGTCATTTTCTTAGATAGTTTCTTATTGCTTATTGTTGAACTAGTTTTCTTTACATAGGGTTTTACTTGCTTTCTTAGAAACTATCCATCGATCCTTGTCCCAAAGGTACTTAGGTCACCTAGTTTCAATTTTCTTAGTAGGGTTTTCTCATTAGATAGCTTTTCTTGAGTACATTGGCCTTAGATAGCTTCCTTCCTTAGTTAGAATATACTCCTACTAGCCTTTTACCTTTGGCATATATTTTGCTACAACTCTAAGTTTACTTACCCCAGGTTGCCAATTTAATTGAGGGTAGTTTAGTGTCTTTTTAGTACATATAAATCACCTAACATTTTGGCGTCATTGCCGGGGAGTTGTCTCAAGGTAGGAAGTAGTTAGGAAATAAATTATCCTTAGACCTTAGCATTAGTTTGGTGGTGGGGGAAATTTAAGACGAGAGGTAAGAACCTACGCATCTGCTATAGCAGGTTCCCCCAAACCCATTAATAGTTTTTCTTTTTTTCTTTTTTTGTTTACGATTAGACCTAGAAACCAAATGGTAGCTTTGTATTTTTGCTTTCTTTCATGAATAGGCCTAGAGACCCACAAGGTAGATACATTAAATCAAAATCCGACTTTTCAACCATGGTTCCTTCCGATCTTTTTGGAGGAAGGAACATTCCACTCATAAGCTCCACAGACCGATGCCGAAAAACATGACCTAGCTCAACTCAAAGAGCTAAAGTAGTCTTGAAGAGACCAATGCAAAGAGCACTATAGAACAAAAAATTAAAGAATCAATAATAGTGGGACATGAGGCAAGACCACTCGAGCAATCTGCAGAACAATACAACCTTTGTTTTCTTACCACCATCAGGAGATCCTAACTTTGTGGACATCATCTTTGTGTGAACCGAGTTTTATCAAATGACAGAATGAATTCAAAGATGACCATTAGTTTGGAAGAACTCTCTCAAATCCTTGCAACAACCGGGATTTCTTCTTTTCAAGAAGAACATATTTTGACAATAGCCAAGAACTTGTCTACCTCTCCGAAAAGATTAGAAGAATCAAGGTCCTATGAGATACAAAATGATTTTCCTTTTCAAAATGCGAAGGAAACTAAGAAAGTATGGACTA
Organism: Picea glauca; assembly: GCA_000966675.3. NCBI lineage: Eukaryota > Viridiplantae > Streptophyta > Pinopsida > Pinales > Pinaceae > Picea > Picea glauca. Next base: position 343,735 of record JZKD02S1151289.1, read on the forward strand.
CACCTAGTGGAGATCAATCATTAAGACCTGAGATTGAGGAGTTATCAACATCCATCTCATTAGATCCTTTATGTACTTTAGAAATCAATCATCTAGAAGAAGAGGATCTGCATAGCATGATGAAGGAGAACATAGAAATTACCGTTGATAAATATCACAATTGCATTGAAATTTGGTTTCAAGAGGTCATCAGGCCACAATACTATTCTCTTCTTCAACACCTTCTGATGCCCAAACAAGTAGGTTGGTTGGTTATTCATATCCAAGTAATCACTGCGGTAACTTTTTAATACATGGATATGAGTATGTTTCTTATCTTGCTTTGCACATGGTTACATTGGAAGAGTTTTTACACTTGAATACAGATTTTTTCCTTTTCTTTTTAGGTAGAGTAGGATAGTAAATAAAAGATGCATGTTGTTAGTTTAGCTTAGAAGTCTAATGCAGCCTCATTTTATATTTTCTTTTAATAAGAGAACTATGAGATATACATTCCTATGAATTGATCTCATTGATCTCATATGTTTATTATATTTTAGAGTGTGGTTTTTGCAAATAGTTTTAGAGATCTCTATAGGTATTTTTCTTCAAAAAATTGTTACACTTGAACCCTATTGTCTGCTAAGCATCAAATGAATAATGATTTGTTGTAATTAGCCATGTTTTTTCAAAGACCTTCATCTTCTTTTCCTCAAGGCATCTTAAATAGAAGTTTCTCTTGAAACTCTTCACCACTGTATAAGGAAGTGATACCATAACTATCAAACCTAGAGGTCTCTCGTACAATTTTTCCAAGAAACCTGAGTAAGTGAGTCAAGTGTATTTATCAAAGAGTAACAAGGAGGTCTAATTAGCGGTTAGTCATGGAAACATCACAATAACTACAAAGGAAGAAAGTAAGTTGAGCCTAGAGACACCTTTCTATTCTTTCTCAATGGTACCATCCACTACACAATAAAGAGCTTGATTATATCATATCTTTAGATAGGCCACATCCGCTTAAGTACCCCTTACATCGGGACAATCACTAAGTAATATAACAAAAAGTCATCCTCTAACATAAATACCATCCCAATTGAAAAAAAAGAGAAAGAGAAAGTTGTATGTTCCCCCATCTTCTTGCATAAGCAATCTTATACTAAAATATTAAAGGATGGAGGGCCAGTCTCTGAGGGTTTAAGAGGCTAACCCATCGGGATACTGAACAGGTCTACTGGCAGCGGGTACCGGCCTATGGTATGACTAGGTAAACCCGCCGGAGTACTGAACAGACTTGCTGGCAACAGGGCATTCTACCTAGCGAGGATGGTAATCTGCCAAAAATAAATAATAAATTTAAAACTTGTCCCGATGAACAACATTACTTGTAGAAAAAGATGACATGAAGTATGTATGGTTAAGATAAGGTTAATGAAATTCATAAACTTTCCATTGGGAAATTACTCTAAGACTATCTTGAAACTTTCTTGCCTACCTCTTCTTATCTATATATAGGATCTCTTATCCTATAGGTGGGGCCATCTTCTAACCGTCTCATCAGACCAATCAGTAAAATTTTATCTTTACACTTGACATACTATAAATATTCAGCCATTGGGGGATACTGATTGGTTTCCTATACTTTTGATTGTGAGGTGTCACAATACTTAGGTGTTGGGGAGGGGTTCATGAGTTGACAAATGATCATTGCCTAAAGAAGTAAATCTTTGTAAACATTTTGTATTATTTTCATGATACAGGTTATTACATCAACAATCATTTTATCTTGAAGTACTAAGCTTCTGTGTGCTATAAATTGTTGTATATGTCCTTAACAAACCACTTTGTTGGTTTATTTTTGTTACATGATGTTCATTGTAGGTTTGACATTACATTTTTTTACAGGTCGTTCATTGTAGGTTTGACATTCCATGTTCTATGCAAGTGGATTGAGTGAGCATGGTGGATAAATCAACAACAATGGAACACTCTTAGTCTACCTCAACTCCTATTCACTATGTTCATGGCCTATGCGGAATCAATTGCCTCAGCCATAAAGCTCCTAAGAGTTGGAGACCGCTGATTTAAACACCACTAGTTGCCAAGAGCAAGCTATAACAGGGTTTTCAAAACCGAATTTCAAAACATCTCTGGAGCTAAGGGATACTCCAAGGAGTGGATAAAAGAGGAGCTAATCAACCCTCTCATAGTCATCACCAGATTGATTACATGTG
>JZKD02S1151289.1:347214-358322 GCA_000966675.3 Picea glauca
TGGTTTGGGATATATTCTATCATCTTATAGGCCTATGCTTTCAGAAAATAAAACACTCTGTTTTTTCCTGTTTTAGTCATATTTTATTTTTGTGTTTTCCTAACAACAGGGAAGGAATTTTTGAAACAGAAGAGAGGTTTCTATCAAGGAACTATTAAAAAAACAATAACCTCTCTCAGTTTCTAAATATATGTTATGGTTTTGGATATATTCAATTCTCTTAGAGGCCTAGTTTTTTAGAAAATAAAACACTCTGTTTTTCTTGTTTTAGTCATGTTTTCTTGGTGTGTTTTCCTAACAACTGAAAGTGAATTTTTGAAAACCAAGAGAGGTTTTTCTCAAGGACCTATTCAAAAACAAAAACCTCTCTCATTTTTTACACAGACTTTACTTTCTTGTAGTTACGAGTGTCATTTTGATACCTATTTTTCACAAGTCCGCCAAGCCAGAATTGTTGTGCTTATGGGAAGTCACTTTTGGAACTAATTTTGCAAAGGTAAAATTGATGTTTTGCATGGTTTAAAGGATCAAGGGTATAATATACATCTCAATTCTTCCTTACATGTCATCAAAAGCCTCCAAAAACTCCAAACCCTCCAGTTCAAACTTAGAGAGCATGAAACATTGAGTTGTCATTTATGCCATGATAACGTTGTCCTACAAGCCAAGATGAATTATATACAACGTTAGGTTGATGATATTACTGTCACCAATAATAGTCTATGGATGCAATTGAAACATCACAAAAAAACTAAGTCAAAATCCCCCGGGCAAGATGGAGAAGCTTCTAAATCTAATCCACCCCCTCCTTCGCAAGTTTAGTCATGAAGGGCAATTTATTTTTGTTTGCAGTGGGACCTACAAAATATTAGGTGTGGGGGAAATGTTGGGCCCGAGATATGATCACTTTTATGATGGTTATTATGCACTTTTTCCACATATACATATGTGTTTTTCATCTTTTGAAGGACCATTTTGAAGAATTTTATGATAAAACGGTATGATCAACATATGGTACACATGATTCATGTTTAATGATTGTATCGAGCATAATTTATCATGTTTTCATGCTTCCAAGGATATGATTCATGTTTTTTGGTGTTACAGGTCAAAATCACAAGGCGTTTTTCCATCCAGCACTTCGTCCAGTACTTCATCCGACATTGTTATAGGAAGCAAACTTAAACATTAATTTTTGGGAGGATGAAGTGGAATCTAAAAAATCCAGCACATGGGTTTTGTGCACAGTATGCCCAATTAGGTCACACTTGGGTTGTTTCCTAAAATTGTGAACGTATTAAGAACAGTTAGTGGTTCTCAATTCGGCATACAACACTCATTCCGGTACTCGATCCGACACTCCATCCTACACAAAAACGTAGGGTGACTTGGTGGTTATGGCATTGGCGGCCAGCGATGGGAAAATTGAAAACGTGGGTTTTGTTCATTCTTATGGTGGGCGATTATTGGCTCACTCTGTTTCGGTAGTTAGGGCACCATTAATGAAATTTGCCAATTTTAGAAGTGGTTCGAACCTCCTGTGGCCGACCACTTGGCATGTAAACATTATAAATACCACTGAGGTGGTCAGACATAAGTCAAGCATCATATACAACAGTTTGATAGGGACAAACACGTTTTTACTTTGTTTTGAGTTTTTACATTGCCAAATTATGCCAGAAATACGTTTTAGAGTTTTCATGGTAAATTCTAGTTCCTAAGTTCTTGGTTGGCTTTTAGGAAGTAACCACGACTTCCTGGGGGGGCCACCAACACTCTGGTTACTGTCTTTGTGTTGTTTATGCATTTCATAGTTTTGTTCTCTTTATTTTCCTGTACATGCATTTCTCTTTTGTGAATTAGTTTGTTCTTATAATCTAATTAGCTTTGAATCTCTTTTGCAGGTTAGTATGATAAAGTGTGTTAGCATGCATTAATCTTGTAGTTAGGAACGGATCTACAGACCCCTATACTAACCCCATGTGTAATTAGATATTAGATTATGCTTTCTTTTATGATTTTGTAATCAAGTTTAAAACATAATTTTAATTAGAATAGAACAAAGTTTCAATTTGGGTTTTCTTTGACAGGGATTTGATGGATGGATAGAGTTGATTTCAGTTTTTAATGATAACTTGCTTATTTCAGTTTTACATAGATCTTGCTTACTTAGTTGTTGATTAATGTAGTTGTTAGTTTGATTTTTTTAGTGTCATGTCTTAAATTTCTATTTTTAAGCATTTCTTTATTGTAGTTTGAATTGTTAGAATAGATGTAGCATAGTTTCCTTTATGTAATTTCCTTTCCTAGAATTAAATTGAAATTATATTTCTTAGTTAATGGTTGAATCTAGTTTTGATTATGTAGTATAGAAGTATAAATGACGATCTCGTTATGTTGTTGATGGTTCATATATGAATATGCAGGGTATTTAACATTGTTTTGTCATGGCTAAACTCTCATTTGATTGTTTAATCCATACCTTTCACTTTTCCATTGAGATTAGTGTTGAGTTCATACCACTAGAATTATCCTTTGTTATCAAGTGCCATTGAGATATCATCCGACATTGAAGACATTCACACAACCACCAACATTATATTTGAATTGTCATAGGTTAAAGGATAGTTTTCCTTCTTTCATAGATATAGCTTCTTGCTTTCATAGCTTAGGAGATAATATTATTTGTTGTTGTAGGATATATAGACTTTGCTTTGATAGATTAGATAGCAGTTTGCTCAAGAATTAGTTGTTAGTCTTTCTTGCTCTCAATAGACTAGATTTCCTTTTATGCATTGCATTGAGAATTTAAATTTCCTTTCATGCAAGAGAAATAATTTTGCATTAGGCATTTATTCCACTTGCCTCTTAGGCTAGATAGTTTTTCAATGAGAAGTTTTACTTGCAGTAGTTAGTTTCCTTTGCTTACTTGTCTTTTTCTTTCATAGGTTAGTTAGTTGTCTTTGCTTACTTGTCTTTTGCTTTAGTAGGTTATTTAGGTGTCTTTGCTTACTTGTCTATTTTCTTTAATAGGTTAGATAGGTGCTTTTGCTTACTTGCTTATTTATTTTCTTTCATAGGGTAGTTGCTCATTGAATGTAGGTTGGCAAGTTAAAGACGTTTGCTTTTGTCATTTTCTTAGATAGTTGCTTATTGCTTATTGTTGAACTAGTTTTCTTTACATAGGGTTTTACTTGCTTTCTTAGGAACTATCCATCGATCCTTGGCCCAAAGGTACTTAGGTCACCTAGTTTCAATTTGCTTAGTAGGGTTTGCTCATTATATAGCTTTGCTTGAGTATATTAGCCTTAGATAGCTTCCTTCCTTAGCTAGACTATACTCCTACCAGCCTTCTACCTTTGGCATATATTTTTCTACAACTATAAGTTTACTTACTCTGGGTTGACAATTTAATTGAGGGTAGTTTAGTTTCTTTTTAGTACATATAAATCACCTAACAAGAAGCACTTCCAATGCCACCAGAGCCACCACTAGATGCCATCTTGTGGATGATAGGTGAGGGATAAAAAGACAAACTAGATGAATCAAACAAAGCTCTCCTTAGAGAACTTTGTTGGGTTGAAAACACAACGTTCGTTCTTCCTATTTCAACAATAGGATTATTTTCAGGTGATAAGACTCTTCTTCTTCTAGAAACATGAGAGTCTAAGGACATGAAAGTAAGTCCAAAACTGAAGGAATAAGAAGGTTACTTCTGATTTCTAGGATGTCTACGTCTAGCTTTCCAATGTTCTTGGGCACTAATATCTTGTTCAATTGCTGCCCATGATTGATTAAGCTCAACACGAGTATTGGCAGTGTCTAAAATGGTGTTGAACAAATTCAAAGCATTGTTGGTCTGGTCTTGAAGACTAGACTCAATATTGGGTTTCCTTGCAACAAACACATTCATTAAGAAATAAAACAATCAAAGAATTAATATCAGAAAAACAGATGTATTCGATGCAAATCAAGCATAAAAATTAACTAGAGAGATATTGAAGATCTCCCCAGTATGGTCGCCAAATAAATGTTGAGGAAAATATATGAATTGATCTTACTCAAGCATTTTCAGATTCTGCTTGACGGGAATATCACCCTACGTTTATAACCATCAAAGTTAATATCCTAACTCACAAGTATTGATTACAAGTGCTTAGGATGGTTTTTATAAATAAAAGCTTGCTGAAAAATTCATTATTTATGTGTTTTTTATGAACATAACAGATGCTGAAATAAATATAGAGACAAAAGTAAAGACACCAAGTCAATAATCAAGACATATGAGACATAAATAAATCCTTTATTTCATTCCAATTCATCAAAGAGTCATTCTCTTTACATAATTTCATGAAGAAGTTTTGGATCGAAGTCAAACTTAGATGTCCTCGATGAAACATACAAAAGGACCTCTGACAGAAAATAAAAAATTGAACTCTAAAAGATGGATCAACTTGCCATAGATTGCTGCCCACTCGACTCTGCACAATAGCCTTTTTCAATCATGAAAACTAATTCACAAACAAACAAGTCTACACAGGCTATCAAAGATAGATTAACACCTCTGAAAAAAAAGTGTCTGAATGATGTAATTTAGCCCTAAATCTTGCTGTCTACAATAAGACCCTGCTATTATAAAAAAGAATTAGGCTTGTGATAACTTAAGGAATGAATGAAAAATGAACTATCTCAACACAAACTCAAAACGAAAACCTTAGTATGCTTCTCCTTCTATTTCCCCCTTTTGCTCCTCCCCTTCCTTTTGCTTTAAAAAAATTAGAATTGGTTGAAGTAGTTGAACTACTTCATTAGTTAAGTTAACTAAAATTTCAACCAACTTTTTAGTTGGGGGGAAAAGTAATAAATCATAATAATGGTTTTTAAATAAATAATAACTAGTAGGTGGGACCCCTTGTGAATCCCTTTAAATTTTAACAATCATAATACAACTAGTTAATTAAAGAAAACATCCCTCCTTGTGACTCCCACCATCACATTCATATTTGACAACTTATCCAATGATTTTTGAAATTATTTCCAAAATATATTACCCATATATCCAAAAAATAACATGCTGTCAAAAATTTCTGAAGTCAACTGTCATCAACAATAAATAAAATAAAACTTAAAACCCATATTTTCCACTCTTAGATGCAATATTTCCCTTGTTGCTGCTGTCACCTTTTGATCTCTCTGAATTTTCCTTTGGTTGTGTTGAGCCTTTAGGCCTATTCTTGTTGATCAAATGAGAACAACCATCCCTTAAATGCATTCGGGAGGACACAGATTTATCGGAGCCATTAGAGGGTGAGGAAGGGGAAACAATGGATTTTCCTTTGCCAGGGACATGGTGGGCCTCAGTTTTCAACCTTTTACTAGCATGGGAAGACTGAACCGGTGAGTGGACAGGGGAAACTTGGACATTTTGATTGATAGGCATGGGAGCAGGTAAAGACAAATTGGGCCAACCACGATTTTGGGAGACTACCGGGTGGAGAATCTCTTGCCATTCGTCGTTTTCAGGAACCTCGGGTTGCAATGAGACATGAGGGGGAACGAGAATACTAGGGTATCATGGAGCTTGGAAGGGAGGCCCTTTACGCCTAGGTTGGACCATTCCTTGCCCAATCCAATTGAAAAATCTAGCCTGAAATAGTTGGCCTAACTCTTGCGAGTCAACATCAAAGTGAATGGAGAATATTGGCCTTCTTGGGCCCCTGTTCCAATTACCTCTTCCTCGGTTACCTCTACCATGGCTCATTCCTGTATGCATGATTGATTAGAAAATAATATCATTAAAAACCATACATGACAACTCTTTTAAAATATGAAATAAATTTTGGCTTTGTAACATATCAGACTCATGCAATCCAATCCATACAAATTGTTCAACTATTGTCAATGAGCAAGGGGTGAACAAAGGTTTTGGGATATGCGAGGGGTTTGTATTGAGCGAAAAATGTTAAAATGAGGGGAAAAATAACATGGTTACTGCTCACAGACAACAAACAATCAATTGAAATGTAAACCAAAGAACATATCACTATAATCCATCCCTGTGATCTTCTGTCACAATACAAAGATCCTCTTAATTGTAATTAAATTTTAGGAACATGGAGTGAGTAATGGATATGGGAAGGCGAGGGGATTTTAATTAGCGGAAAGTGAAATAATGATAGGGGAAAAGAGAGGATACTGTTCATAAGATTAATTAAGTAATCCATAAAACCATTCTGTATTCAATGCAATGAACCAACACTAACCAATTACTGTAATCAATTAACAATTATTGTGTGTATAATTTAATCATTTCTATGTGTTAAACTTGCTCACTGTTCACTTTTAAATCCTTAACACTTTCAATTACATAGTTCCATCATACTCAAGATAATATGCTTTCCAAACAACCTATATAAAGAATCCTATTTCCTTTCATTTCTTTCATTTAATTTTGAAACAAAATTCCAATGAACACACAGTCACTTGTTTCCACTCTGTTCAACATCAAAACATCAACCACTGTCCATGAATTATTTCCTCAATCAAACACAGACACAAAAATCATGCCCGATTCCATCCCTCTAATCAATTTAATAATCAAATTGCAATGAAGTCATACTATTATAAAACCTGTTCCCATCTCTGATGGTGTAATAAAATGATATCCATAACCATATGCAGTGGACAACCAAGTCACAACTATCATGAATTTAAATTGCAATACTCCTGATTGGAAATTAAAACACACAATAACAACAACCATCAATTCAAATTAAACATGTTGTAGGAAACCCACACATACCAATACATCACGCACGAAGCATCACTGTGACTTAATCAACTATAAACTAATGTTGGGTTAACAATCCAATTATTACAATATAAGAGACAACGACTGTGTATCCAATCCCATTTCTCAAATTAACCAATTAACCATGCCGAGCTATCGATTCGACTGTTATAATAAACAATGCAGTGCCTAAATACCAATAACCAAAACTACTAACAACGTTATCAACAAAGATGAGCCAACAATCAACCACTTTCGACGATACCCCATCAACTCATAACAATCAACAATATACCCAAAATGATATAACTGGTTCCATTATTAAAATCAGGCTTTGAATAATCAAAATGGGTTTTGAGTAATCAAGGGTTTTCTCTGTGGATCAACACAGGGAGGCTGGAGTCATCCACCAACAACGGGTGAGAAACTTTCGAGACCATATGGTGGACACATAGGTCATATCACCAATAAATTCGTAGATAGGGTGACAGTTCACGAGATAGGAGAGAATATGAACAAAAAAGCAAGGGCTTCATATTGATCTGTAATAACACCGAGAACATGGAGGGTATAACCCTCGTGGTTTTCCCAATTAAACCAAATAATGTTGATATAAAACAGATCCATGAAATAGAAACCATCCCTAAAGAAAGCATCTTGGCATAATATCCACCACCACCAAATGTGCAGAAACCAATAGCATAAACGAGCCCATACCTAGGTGAAACAATAGCAATGACCCACAGTGGTTCAAAATAAAAAACAACCACCAAATACTAATGGTTATGTTTACAATATATGTGTGGAGACAACCAACAAGTATGGACGAAATGAAATCCTCTAAGCAAAACCCATAAGACAACAGAGAGCCTTAATGGCTTCTACCACACAAAATTATCAATGAAATTGTGACTTCAACTATCCAATCCTTTCATTTACAGTGAATACACACAACCAACCATTCCAAAGAAATCTCACAAGTCTACATAGTTTCCAGTCTCAAGAAAAACACAGACACATGCATCACCGAGCCAATATCTATTCCATAAGCAAAGCAGGTTCATGGATGGCGAAAAAAACATACTTGTACCCAAAAAGCCTTAAAAACGCAAGCTTGGCCGAGCAATTTTTCCTTTGCCTGAAAATCAGAGCTTAACCCCAACGAAACACAATTGAAAAATAGCCAAGATAGGGTGATGGCCAGTGGGAGAGGTATGGAGTGATGTTCAATAAATGCACGTCGCTTCCATCCTTTACTCATTCATTCACTTAGTACACGCCATCTAACCATTTCATTAATCCATCAATTAATCCATGCATCGAAACCAACATCCATTACTTGCCAGATGTGACACCCTATGCCACATTAACCATTCCAACCACACCATAACGCATATCACATGTGTTTCCATATAAATCAATAAATCGTATAGCCACTCACCTTGTTAGCTAGGACTTAACAACAATACTTTAATTTCAATGCACGTAGTATAGCATAGTAGAATAGTAGCATCGTTTAATTTCTTCCTTAGATTTTTTTTCATATTTCTTTTATCCTTCTCCATGACTAACATATATTTTGTGTAGGTGTAATATGTAATAGATCATGGCGCAATTAGCATAGAAACAACAATTCACATAATCACTCGTGACATGGAATTGAGAATTTAGAGTAAAGAAACCCACACATAACATGAATTATCCATCACTCATTTGTTGCGAATAGAACCAACATTTGAACCTCAATCATGCTCAAACCTATAAGCAGTGTCAAACAATAGCATAAACATCAAATAAGAACCATATCTGATCCTCCAAATGACAAGGGGGTCCCACCTACTAGTATTATATATATCATTAGATTATAATAATAGGCTTTTAGCAATACTTTGCGGGCAAAATTCTTGTTGCGATTTTTATCGTCAACACACCCCTTGCATTAAACTGGTCTGGAGTCTATATATTTCCTTGGTGGGTATGTGTGCCATAACGAATTCAACTTGCTAAGTTTCCCACATGGGTTTCTGCGCTATCTCATGATCCATTCTGATCATTTGGTGAGTGACTGTGAATGTCTCTCTACCTTGTACTAACAACTGTACTGTCTCCTCTCCTTCTTTTTGTGTAGGGGGTCACTGTGTTGTTTCTTGTCGCCGCACTATGGCCTGTGGTACTCCTTGACTTCATATTTTTTGTAGAGATTCATCGACTTCTATGAGCTTGGCCATGATCTGTTCTCTTTGTGCATGTGCAATAAGGACCACCTCTTCCCCCTGTATTGGACCTTGTTCGTGACTAACTCAACATCATCCTCTGTCAGGGTGATGACTGGGTCTTCTATGACATACTTCCTCTTTTTGAGTGCCTCTTCTACTTAAGCTGGCTTCCTTGTTTTCTGTGAGGGATGCACCCCACTTGTTGTAACTTGTACCCTTTCTTCACCATCCTGTGATGTATCCCCATTACTGGTATCTTGCTGGCTATCTTTCCTTGTCACTGTTTCTTTGCTCCTTGGTCTTTTAGGCATTGTTTTGATTCCTAATGGCTGATTCCACACTGCAGTCTTTCTAGTGTTATCAACTGGGTTGTTTGTTTTCCCTGAGGACCTTACTTCATCCTTTTCCTTGGGATTGGTGATCCGAAAAGATCTTTTAATGACTGTGGTTGAGTTTTTAATTGCATGTGTTCATTAACCATTTAAGAAGCTGAATGAAAGAGGGTGAAATTAATGAAGGAACATAGTAGCCATAAAATAGTATACATATCTGAAATGAAGCAATAAGAACAAAAAAACATAACAAGAGAAGTGATAACGGAGTTCAATACAAAATTGCCTATGTCTCCGGGCCTTTGTCTCAGTGGGGGGGATTCTTTATTTTTGTTCAAAGCTCAAAAAGTACACTGCAGTAGTGCCATTAGGCTACAAGACTGATTTGATCATGTTCTTCCAGATCTCTAGAACCCAACAGAAGAAACATCACGCAAAACAGATGATCAGAGCTCCCAGAAATGGCCCACAAGTGTCTTCTCCTCAACAACTTCCCTGCATAAAAATGGCTTCGGCTTGGCTTCCCTTGAGCATAAATCTGGTCTGACTATCCTCCATGGCCTCAAACAAGGCTGGTTTTATATATCTGAAGTTGGTTATCCATCCCCAACTTCCTACCAAAATCTGGCCTAAAAAAGAGCCCAATATCCCCCAAAAATGACCAAAATCTCCATTAACAGGCCTGAAAATCACTAAAAAATCACATTTTCTAATGTTAAAAACCCATTTTTTGCAAATAAAAGGGACAAGCCCCTAACTAGGTGCGCATGAGAGGGAGCGCCCTTCTTTGCTGGGTTGTGGTCACGTGCAGGAGTTTGACCATGGGTTGGGGCTTATCCCCAGCCCCCTTTTTGCCCCTTTTCACTTTAGTACACTTTATTTAAACTAAAGTGATCCTTGTTAAACAAGAAACACAAGGGAGCATTGGTGGAGGGACTTTGTCAAGATTTGGGTTGCCCCAGGAGGCCATGGGATCAAAACCCATGGACTCCATAACATGTTTCCATATGAACCCATTGACCAATCCCATGGTGCCACGTGGCAGCCCATGACTGGGCCATGTGGCACCCAACAATTCGTCAACAAATTGCCACTTGTCAACTGTTGGGTGGATCCCTGTCACTGACCAGTCACCTTTTTTCAGGCTACCACTTGTCTCCAACTGCCTCTGCCATGTCAACACTGCTGATGTCAGCATTTGACTGGACCTGTTGACTTTTTGCCTGTTTGGGAAAAAGGTCAGAGTGCGATAACTCTTGCATACGGTGCCCGTTTGAGAAAGTGATTATATGGATGGAATCAACACGACGAAATGGACGCAATGAAATTGGTTTCAGTCGATTATGAGAACTTTCATTTTTGAGCCTTTTTGAGCCCTATCAGTCTCTTGGATCTAATTCTGGATCACACCTTCCCACTAAAGGACCTTTTGGTCCCCAAAAGGTTACTGATCAGTTAACAAGCTCGGGATAGGCCACCCGACTTGTCCTCTGTCTCTGAACTTTGTCATGTGCACCTGTCTCATCAAGATCAACTATAACACAATCATGACAACTGACAACATATTGTTAGCCAATTGAACCCTGTTACATCTTATTGAAGCCACTATCATCCATGTAGACAACATTACTAATGATAGCATAAAAAAGACGACAACAAATGAGCTGATATACTTGTAATATTTGCACGACATGAGCTTATCTTGAAGCAACTTATGATTGATTTTCCATTCAACAATCATTTCTTGTTCTTGCTTAAGATCGATTACTT
>JZKD02S1151289.1:358372-384132 GCA_000966675.3 Picea glauca
GTGTCTATCTTAGTGTGTCGCATGATGGTCCTTATATGAAACAAGTTACTTCTACAATCAATTCCTTCACCAATTTTACCTGTCATACCAACCAATGAGATCTTTGATTCATCACTTGAATCCGATCCCAAGTCTGTGGGTCTTTTTGTCGCTACCACTGTTTGCATTCCCTTCTTTTCCTTGAACCACTTTGGCCTCTTCTCGAGATGCAATTGCCAACATCTATCCTCATCATGTCCCTCTTTCTTGCAATGCTTGCAAGAGGGATTCCCTTCCTTCCCCGTCACTGCATTTGAATTCTTGCCATGCCATTTCCTCTTGTCCTCTTTCCTTGAAGACGATGATTCCCCTGACACACCTGCTTTTCCTGCTTCAAAATATGTAGCTTGAACAGAAACCTCATCAAGGTTAGTGGGTCCAAACATGAATATAGTGTTTCTAATATGTGCAGGTAAACCTCCTATATACTTCATAAGAGTTTCCTGTGTATGTAAAGGGATATCTAACATCAATGCCATTTTTCAAAAGCCATCAATATACTCTTTCACTGTTTGTCCTTTTCTTAGTTTTAAAGATTTCCATTCAATTAATTCTTTTTCTTTATAACCCAAAGGATAGAATTGTTTCCTAAGTGCATAAATGAAACTTTGCCATGATGGAAATACATTACCCACTTGTTGCGTTCCATTTTGCAACTTGCTTTGCCACCAGATGAGAGCTCTACTTGCAAGTCTCAAAGATGCCAACTTGATTTGTGTGGTCTCATCCTTGATTTGTTGCACATTGCAGTAAACCTCCATCTTTCTGACCCAATTGTCAAGTTTCTCTTCATTTACTTCACCATCATATATGGGAAACTCAAATTTAACATCAAGTTTTAATAATGGAATTTCCTTATTATGTTTATGAACATGTTTCTTTGCATTAGACTTAGAACTTGAAATTGAAGAAGAAGGAGAATAAGGAGGTGATGATGGAGGTTAAGGAGGAATCTGAGGATGATCCTCTTACTCTTCACTTTTTCCCTTTGAAGATTCACCCAAAACTGGTCTCTTTCGTTCCAAGTAATCCCCGTACAAAATTTTCACCATCTCCGACATAGCAAGGAAAGTTTTCCAGAACTCTTTCTCATCTTGAGAAAGCCCTTCTTCCGATGCCATCTTCTCGCTGTGAGAAGCTCTCTTTCTCAATCCAATTAATGGATTCTCTGCAACAATCTCGCCTTCACCACGCTGTAGCTTTTCCCTATTTAACATGCAAAACTCAAATCCAAACGTCAACTATCTCTGATACCACTTGATCCAAAAATATCTTTTAATGACTGTGGTTGAGTTTTTAATTGCATGTGTTCATTAACCATTTAAGAAGCTAAATGAAAGAGGATGAAATTAATGAAGGAACATAGTAGCCATAAAACAATATACAGATCTGAACTGAATCAATAATAACAACAAACTAGAACAAGATAAGTGATAATGGAGTTCGACACAAAATTGCCTACGTCTCCAGGCCTTTGTCTCAGTGGGGGAGGCTTCTTTATTTATGTTCAAAGATCAAAAAGTACATCGCAGTAGTTCCATTAGGCTACAAGACTAATCTTTTCATGTTCTTCCATATCTCTAGAACCCAGTAGAAGAAACGACACACAAAACGGATGACCGGAGCTCCCAGAAATGGCCCGCAAGCGTCTGCTCCTCAACATCTTCCCTGCATAAAAATGGCTTTGGCTTGGCTTCCCTTCAACATAAATATTCTCTGACTATCCTCCATGGCCTCAAACAGGCCTATTTTTTATAGATCTGAAGTTGGTTATCCATCCCCATCTTCCTCCCAAAATCTGGCCTCAAAAAGAGCCCAATATCCCCCAAAAATGACCAAAATCTCCATTAACAGGCCTGAAAATCACTAAAAAATCACATTTTCTAATGTTAAAAACCCATTTTCTGCAAATAAAAGGGATAAACCCCTAACTGGGCGTGCATGAGAGGGAGCGCCCTCCTTTGCTGGGTTGTGGTCACGTGCGGGAGTTTGACCATGGGTGATAACTCTTGCATACGGTGCCCATTTGAGAAAGTGATTATATGCCCAGAATCAACGCGACGAGACAGATACAATGTAATTGGTTTCAACCGATTATGAGAAATTTCATTTTTGATCCTTTTTGAGCCCTATCAGTCTCTTGGATCCGATTCTGGATCAATTGGTGGATTGTGTTGCGACTGCCCTTGTTGTTGTTTTTTCTACTGGAAGCTTCCACTGTGCAGGCCAATCTCTAATTATCTAGTCAACTTCTTCCATGGTGATGCAATATTGCATCTCCAGCCTTGCCTTCTTTGGATCCCTTGCGGCCTGGATCTACATGTGATGCCTAGA
The DNA here is from genome assembly GCA_000966675.3 of Picea glauca. NCBI lineage: Eukaryota > Viridiplantae > Streptophyta > Pinopsida > Pinales > Pinaceae > Picea > Picea glauca. The sequence goes on from JZKD02S1151289.1 coordinate 360,746, forward strand.
TGCCTTGAGCTTGGCTATCACTTTAGTTTCCTAGATTACCTCCACATGAATGCACCACACATTGGCTATGCACTGTTGTATTTCTTCCGACAACATTAGAAATACTATGTTATTTGCTTGTTGATTTTTATTGTCCTTGGCCTGCTAGAGGGACTCATATTTGGTTGCATAGAATTTTCCTTTCCTATCCAAGAAGGATGAAAAAATTGTCTCCTGTCACCCTTCCAAGTATATAACAATGATGAGCCAAGAGTAATGTAACTCGGTTGCATTATCCTGTGCATCTCTTCAATCCACCAAAAATTAGTTCAACAGGTACAATGCCCAACTTAACATCACTCCTTTCGTGCACTGCGCATATAGTGCTATGACTCCTACTGGAGCTTCTTCTTTTCTTCATTTCCTCAGCAACTTGCAAGCCATAAAATTTCTGGTGAACCTCGTCACATTTTTATTAATGTACTTGAGCACAATGCCCCTATTTCCCTTACTAGTGCCAAACTATGCTTTTACTAGCTCGACAATTTCCTTCTCGAGCGTCTTGTTATCCAAGTACTCCTATGGATTTGCACCAACTGTAGGTAATCATGTGATCTTGGGGATAAATGACACATCCATCTATACTGGCCTATCTATCCAAAGGATATCGTCGTGTACCCAAGCTAATAATTGTTTGACGTAGAGCCCAACGTTTTTACTGCACCCAAAGTGCAGTATATCCAAGAAGTTCATTATTTCTGAGTTGTACAACCCTGTTATCCACTGTGAGGGATCCATGATAGGTTTTCCTAGGGGTCCAATTTCCCCTATGTTTTCGAAGTAGGTTTATTCATCCAAATCTGGGACTTTGGTCACATCGCGCACATAGTGGTCTAAGTACCTAAGGCGATACAAACAAGATCATAACTATTTTTCACTTTTTGCATGCAATTTCACTGAGTGTGATTTTTCCTGCATGCTGTCTTTTGATGTTGTCACAGTGATTGCTGCATGTGTCTTTTTTTTCAATTTCCTGTTGTTTTGTCAACTTCTGCCTCTTTTTGTGTTTTTATTCTCTTTCTATTATTGTATTCATTTTTTCTTCCTTTTCCCCTTTTTATTTCCTTTTATCATTTTTCTGTCCTAATATCTACTATAGTACACTATATACATGACTTTCTTACCATGTTGTAACTTTTAAGGGTTAGTAGGTCGACTGTCTCTGTACAGTTTCAGTCAAATACCATTGATCATGCCTTTCATTTTGTTCCTCCCAAGTCCTTTAGCTGTAAAAATCCCCTATCTATGATATTCTTTACTTCATATGGCCCTAGACAATGCATTCTAAACTTACCAGGGTGTTGCAAAAGATTGTTTTCATAGAGAAGAACTAGGTCTCCCTCCTTAAAGATCTTATTTTTAATATGTCTATCATGCCAAGCTTTGTCCCTTTCTTTCTATACTTCCTAGTGAAATACTACCAGGATCCTATCCTCTTCCATTTCCATTAGTTGTCTTATCCTCTCCTTTACCACACCTCTTTCTGTCATGTTGGTAATTGCTGCTATGTGCATACTTTGTACCAAAAATTCTAATGGAACCAATGTTTCCTGTCCATACACCAGTCTGAATGGTGTTTATCATGTCATGTTCTTACATGTGGTCCTGTATGCCCACAATACTATTGGTATTTTCAAGTCCCAATCATCCCTATTAACATTACAGATCTTAGTCAATGCATTATCCAAAATCTTATTGAAAGCTTCTATTGTTCCATTTTCCTAAGGATGATATGGTGTACTCTTCTAGTGATAGAATTCAAACTCCTCAGTCATAGAATTGATGGTATTATTAATAAAATGAGTTCCTTGGTCACTCATCAATATCCTGGGACATCCAAATATGGTGATCACTTGCTCAAATAAGAAGTTTGATGTTGTCTTTGCACTACAATATTTGAATGGTGCTACTTCTGTCCATATTGTTAAGTATTTAGTCACAGTAATGATATATCTAGCTCCTGACCTTTTGGTCGGTGGATTAATAGGTCCAACAAAGTCTATTTCCCATTTTTCAAATACCTGCAAAGTCACTTGTGGTATTAGGGGCATCTCATTCCTTATGTTGTGTTTATCAACCCTTTGACATACATCACAGTTATTGCAATATTCCTTGGCCTCTTTATGGACCGTTGGCCACCATAATCCTACACGTAATACCTTCTGCGCGATGGATTTTCCTTCATATTTTCCTCTAGCTATACCTTCATGAGCTTCTACCAAAATTCTGGGCCATTCTTGTTCCAATACACACCTTCTCAAAATACTGTCTGCGCCCATCTTGTATGACTGACCTGCAATAAGTTTATAGTCTGCAACTTTGATGACCAAGTTTTTCTTCTGCTCGGTGCTAAAGTCTTGTGGCCCAACCCCTGTATTTAAGTATTCAATAATATCCATGAAGTATTCATCAACTATCTGTACTAAAAATAACTATGCATCAGGGAAGTTTTCTGCCAAATTAGTAGGTTCTTCTCCATTGGTTACCCTTGACAGGTGATCAAGTCCTCCATTCAACTTCCCTGGTTTTACTATCACTTCGAAATCACATTCTTGGAATAATAATAGCCATATACATATCCTCCCCCCAACACTAGCTTCTTGAATATATATTTGAGGGCATAATGGTATGTGAACATTTTAAAGTGTTTACCCAATAAATAATGCCCGAATTTCTGAAGTGCATATACCATAGCTAGGCCTCTCTCTATGTGGTGTTGTAATTCTACTCAAATTATGAAAAATTTCTTCCTACAAAGGCTATAGGATGGTCTAATTACCCTACTCCTAGTTGGGCCATAATTGCTCCAAGTGATATAGTTGATGCATCTATGTGCACATGAAATGTATTTTCTTAATATGGAAATACTAATATAGGTGATGTCACCATATTTTCCTTTAGAGTGTCCAATCCTTGCTGACAATCCTCATTCCCCTGAAATCTGGTGTCCTTCTTTAACAATTTCTCCATTGGTGCAATAATATATGCATACCCCTTTATAAACTTCCTGTAATACCCTGTATGTCCCAGTGTTGCTCTTAACTGGTGCGCTGATTTTGGTGGTGGTAAATTTACAATGACCCTAATCTTAGCAGGGCCCACTAGTAAACCTTGTTTACACACTATATGTCCAAAAAATATCCCAAAAGGTGTACCAAAAATGCATTTCTTGATGTTTAATGATATTTGACATTCCCTGCATCTTTCCAACATTAGTCTTAACACTTCTACATGGTCCTTTAATAGACTATATACAAACCAATCATCTAGATATACTTCTAGAAACTATTGTATGAATTCCTTAAAAGAAGCTATGACTACCCTTGAAAATATAGTTGGTGCATTCTTCATCCCAAATGGCATGACTGTATATTGGCAGGATCCCCATTCTGTAGCAAAAGTAGTCTTATACCTGTCCTTTGAAGATATTTTGATTTGATGGTAACCTGAGAATCCATCTGTAAATGAGTATGCTTCATGACCTCTCACATTTTCTAAAACTTCATCTGTGAAAGGCGTAGGGAAAGGGTTATGTAAGAAATCATCATTGAGGTTCCTCATATCTACACCAATCCTTATCCCCCCTTTTTTATTTTCTTGGAATACCATAGGACTGATCCATTCAAACTCCTCTACTGGTTCTATGATACCAACTTCCAACATTCGGTCAATTTTTTCTTTCACTTTCTGCTTATACACTGGACTCAGTCCCTAAGGTATTTTCCTGACAGGTATGGCCTTAGGTTTGAGGGGTATATTCATCTCACCTAGCTCCCCTACTATGCCTTTCATCTTTGTAATGGTTGTTGGAAACAAGTCACTGTATTCATGCAGTAACTTTGTTATTCTTTCTACTGCTTTCTCATCCCAATAGTCTCCAATACTTGCCATTTTAGGATTGTCATTCATCCCAATGTTTACTTTCTTAACTTTGATTGGTGCAAAAAATAATTCTGAATCCATAGATGGAACTTCCACCTCTCTCTCTCTCCTTCAATCTCTATAATCTGAATGTTGCACGGGTCATGTTCATCTGGTGTTTCCTCTTCAACATGATAGCATGAGAGTAAGTGTTTAACTGTCTGTCTGTTCTGTTGTTGATATTATATCATGATTTCAACCTCTGGTTCATAAACAAATATTACTCCCCGTATCAGCTTCAACATTGAATCAATGTTTGGGTTCTCATGTTCAAAAGATAAGGTTGCTACAAAATTCTGCTGTAATCATATCCATTTTGTAGTGCTTCTACTCATCTCCTGATCTATGTACCAATTCCCTGGGATCCCTTCCAATGTATGGATAAAGTGATGAGGCCATTACTCTAGTGGTGTCATCCTCCATTATGTTCTACACTTATTCAAGTATTCCATGGGTGTTCCTTTCCCATCATACCTCTGCATTCTATTTCTCCCTTGTTCTGCGCCAAATCTAATGTGTAGTAGTCATTTACACTGATACCAATCCTGAATTGTTTCTTTGTGCGCACCCCACCATCTTGCATGTGTTTCCTTGAGTGAAATATCTAGGGATAAGACCCTACGATTTTCTAACACTTCCTCTTCATATATTTTCAAGAATTCCTATAAGTCATTTAGCCCATGAAAACTGGGAGGTTCTCTTATCTCTGTACCAACCCATCTTACTACACGGTCTATTTTTGTGCACCTCCTTGTGGAAACTTCATGTAATCATTGTTTCCAATTCTCCAAACCTGTGTATGAGTCCGGAGCACATGATATAATTCTTCTCCAGCTAATTACCCCATCTACAGTTGGGTTAACATAATCCTTTTCTCGTGTGATGATTTTGTACAACTGGTTTATTTCTTCTAGATCCAAACAAGTGGTCTCTATAAACCTTTATCCTTATGAGGGATCCAATGGTGCAATGAATCTATATTCTCATGATTAGAAATTCATTTTTCTTGTCTTCAGGTTGATTATAGCCTGGTTATGAAATGCCCAATCCAATCCAAGTAATGTTAAGTAAGGTGTTGTGCCATCTACTATCTCTATCACTTCAAAATACGCCTTAGTTCACACTCCATCCAAATCTACTGTCACACCTTTAAGCCTTCCAATGGGTAACACAATGTGTTGATTTTGTAGTTTCAACTGGATAGGTGAATAGTCTAGTGTGGGTTCTCCCATACACTTCCATGTCTTCTTAGGTAAGATATTTACTTCAGAGCCTAAGTCCAATATAATATCTCCCATTTTGAAATCCACAATATTAGCATTTAGTCTGAATTATCTGTTTGTCCTTCTTCTTGTATGGAGATGATTCCCTATTTTCTGTTCTAAATTCCCTTCTACTTATGTGTTGCATCTTTCTAACATATTTTGTAAGACTTTAACAGATGATGGATCATTCCATATTTTAACATAGGATTGCAAAAAATTCTTTATGGTACTTGCTTTCTCTAAAGGTTGCCTTTCATTGGTACAATCCATTGAGGATGTCATCTCGTACATTGGTGGGTTCTGAGCTTGCTACGTGACTGATGTAGATGCAAGATTCTGCTTGAGAAACTCTTGTCCGACTTCCTTAAATGTTTCCTTTTCTTTCTGCACATCAGACTACTTCTGTGGCTCAATATTCTTCTTAACCCATTGGTGTTGAACTAGATCTTGTCTTGCTACATCAGTTCCTGTCTTGGATCCTCCTCGAGTAACTATATTAATGTTTCTTCCCTCATCCTTGGATTCTACAGAAATCCATTGGACATTTTCATTGTTCTGGTTCATTTTTTCTTGGATCTTTCCCAAGAGTGTTGGGAAATCTTCTGTGTCATGGTCTAGTGCATGACAATACATACATGTCGCTGGTGGAAGTGGACAATCCATTGAATAATTTCCTGGTTGTTGGTAGTTGTGGCACACTACTGGTCCTCTTCCTCATCCAAATCCTCCTCTGCCTCGCCCTCCATTTATGTATCCACCTCGATCTCCTCATGGTGCATTTTACTGGGGTACCTGGTTATACTAAGCGAGGTTATACTGTGGCCGCACATTATTGTACTATGAATGCGCATTGTTGTACTCCTATTGTGCATTGTCGTATGGTGTTGGTACCTGGCTGAACTGAGGTGCATCTTGTACTATCATCATTTCTACTTGCACCCTATAAGTATCTGAATTTCTTTCTCTCATCAACTCCATCATTCTACAATCCTTATCATCATGACCCACTTATTTGAAAAAAATGTAATATGAACTTTTGGGTACTTTCCTATACTTCTGCTTCATTGGAAAATGATATGGATCCTGCCCATGCATTTTACAAATCTCTCACCATGGTCCTCCTATTGGAAATGGTTTTGGTACTCATGTTTCCATATATTGCGCAAAAGTTGGACATTCGTTCTTATGATGTCCTTCTTTCCTGCATAGGGTACACCAAACAAATTCTCTTTTCTCTTTGCCCAATTGAAATGTTAGATTCTTCAAATCCTCCTTCAAAAACCAACTCCTCCATTTCTAGATCTGTCTTTTGATACTGGTTCTCTTCTAGTTGCAAGGATTCCTACAGAGCCTCTGCTTGAGTTTGAAATTTCTGCTATCTTAATGGGTATTTCAAGTGTGGTAACAATGAGTTAAAAAATAAGTGCCTATGTTGCATGTCAGTAATTGCATATTTCAACTTTCCTTTCAGATGTTTGAACCTCTGATCAATATCCCAAACATACTCACCTGGTTTTTTCTTGATTTCAATCATTTCATTCATGTACTGGTATTTTGAGCCGAGCTTCTGAAATTTGTCTACTAATAGTTTTTTCATGTTTGCGATAGTGTTTGGTACTCCCTGTGGACTATTTACATCTAGGCACATGCACTAGTCCAATGCACAGTATCTTAGTGTGATACCTAACTGCGTGAGATTTGTATCTTCATCTGTGATCTTCTTTGCTTCCCATATCTTCTCATAGATGAATAAGTTCTTTTCAAGGTCCTCTGATGCCTCTGCCCAAAATTATGGTAATTTAATCATGGGATCATGTCCTTCCATTTTGAACCGTGTTGAACTACTTCCCCTATGTGGTTTAGACAATTGATTATTACTTCCTGAACTAGATCCCCGAGTTGATGCTCCTTTATTGGATCCTTATCCTATTTATTTTCTTCCACTAAAATTCGATTGTCTAAACGTTGGTGTTCTTTCTGGTGTATTAGTCGCACATGGGGTTGTAGGTTCCACATTGACGATGATCTGAATTGGAGTTATACCTTATGTTCCTGACCCTTGACCTCCTATTTTTCTTTCATATGTTGGGTGAAGGATTTATTCAATCTGATCCATAGCCCATAGATCCTCTACCTCCTCTTCATCACTTGCCAAGACCTCTCTGTCGGCTATGGTTCTCTTCTTGTTATTCATTTTATATTGGTAGGGTACTCCCCTACACATTTTTCCATATTTTTCCATTATCTTATTTATCTGGTCTTCCCATCATTATTGTGTCCATGACCTCCTTCTTCTTTCCCTTATCCATATCCTCTTCCATATCTCTCAACCTCCTGTTAGTGCTTCCCCCCTTCCCCCATGCACACAGGTAAGTTTAACTGTCTGATTCCATGGTAATCACATCATTGTCATATAGTAAAATCTCGATTGAAGTATACAATGATTTGATGTACCTACCTATGGGTCCCTTTATAAAATATTTCTCTTCTGTGGTGTAGGAATTCACAATATCTACTGCAAATTCGGTGATAAACCCTGCAACAATGTTGTCTAACCAAAAATCTACTGCGTGCGTAAATTTGTTATTAACTTGTTGTAACTCCAAGTTCTCCACAAGATTCCACTCTAGTTGTCTGATTCGATTTGTAGGGTGGTTTTTCTTTAACCTTAAAAACCACTCCTGCAAAAAATGTGGGAAAACACAGAAAAATACCTCATGCAAGTCACTATACACATATTTTCCGAGATATTTGTGCGGTGTTAGGTTTTATGTTGTCCTTCTATACAAACTCAAGTTCCTTTGTTTTCAACAATCTTTCAATTTCCTCCTTCGTTGGATTCCATGGCCTGAACATTCCCTTATATACTTTCATGGGGGACTACAGTACTCAGGTGTTTGCAGTCTAGGAATGAGTGGGGATCCGTGGTTGGGTTCTTTCTTCCTTATGCATTTTCCTTGTTAATCATTCAATTACTTATATGATTTATTCCTCTTTAAACCTATAAATGCATGTTGATATATCTAGTTTAAGAATTCATTATTTAAGCTAAATATAAACATAAAGTAAATCATTCATTAATAATCACACATAACACAAGGTTTACCATGGTTCTTCCCCTTCGAGGGCTACATCCAGAAAGATCTGACTTCTCTTCTCTTTTATTTAACCTGCTACAAAATCTTGCACTGTGCGCATTACATCTTCAGTAATACAATCAAGATTGAGGGTAATAACCCTCTGTGAGGTGGACTAGATCACACTAGGCTCCTCAACCTATAAACTAACCTCATAAACTACCTTACTCGACTCTTCTACAAGACTTATTACAATCAACAACCCACAAAGTCATAGTAATAAAATCTCTCTGTTATGATATTAACTGATCTCTTATGATTTTAACTGACCTCTCTATATCTCTCTCTCTCACACACACACACACACCATTTTTCATATCCATTTCTCTCTCACATACCCACTTTACCTATAGCTCCTAGGTCCTTATTTATACTATTTTATAGTCTTATAGCCATTATAATCCTTATAAAAAACCATAACCCTATCATGGTTAGGATTGTTTGCCTACGTGCCACATTAATTTTCCTCTTGCATGTTTTTTTCCTTCTTTTTCTGCATGCTTCTTTCTTTCCACATGTTGCACACGCTCCAAAACTAGGTATTCCTTTCCAAAAATAAGTCTTTCCCCCCAAAAAATCCTTCTCCAAAGATAGACCTACGCCCAAAATAGAATTCCTTCTCAAAATAGGCATGCACCCAACAAATACACATTATACCATCACACTGTGACTCCATGTATAGTGTGACTATGGCAGGCTCGAAAAACATTGTTTAGGGCCTCAAAGCGGCCCCCAAAGTTCACGATCCGAAAAGAAAAAAAAACTGCCAAGATGAAAACTGAAACTACCAATATTACATATGTATGTGAGCTAGCTGGAATAGGTGGGTGGCCACCGATATCTACCTGGATCACCACTCCATTGGAAGCGGACTCAGAGACGTATCCCATACTAGGTGAACTCCTTTATCATCTCATTGTGTTATTCTTATTTCTTTGCTTCTTATCATTTATGCTCATAGTCTCTTTAGGTTTTTTACTTGTCTTGGTTTTCACACACTTTAAAGAAATCAAACCATTAATTAGCTAAGTAAATTATCATGATCAAGTTGGTATCAGATCTAGTATGCTAGTTTGATGTGGTTTGTGAGTGTGGATGCTTAACAGGTCTAGAATCAAGAAGGGATAAGGCCAACTCGAGAATTATAATCTTGAAATTGGTTCAAGGAGAAGCACTCAAAGAGGAGAGATGACCACACTAGAGAGGACAACTCCTTTTAACTCTGAAGAGTATTTCTTCAAGGAATTCAATTTAATGAAGGAAATGGTGGAAGAGATCTATAATAAAAGAGGACAACAAAGAGAAGGCACAAGTCAAGTCAACAATGAAGATTATCATCCTTTACAAAAGACATCTCCTCTTTCTTCTTCAACCTCTTCTCCTCCTTCTTCTCCTCATCCTTCTCATTCTCCTTCTCTGTCTCAGTATCCATCCCCTCATAAAAATATTGCTCCAAAAAATCCATTGTTGAAGTTGGATGTCAAATTTTACTTACCCATGTATAATGGTGAGATTAATGTAGAGAGATTAAATAATTGAATTCAATAAATAGAGGTTTACCATTGTGTTCAACAGATTGATGAAGAAGAGGTAAAGATTCAATTGGCCTCTCTTCAACTTGAAGGTACAACAATGATTTGGTGGGAAATTAAACTTCAAGAAGGTGTTCAAAAGAATGGTAAGATTCTTTCATCTTGGTATGAATTCACATATGCATTAAAGAAACAATTCTATCCTTTAGGATATACACATAAAACAATTATGGAAAGGAAAAAAATTGAAAAAAGGAAATGGCCAAAGTGTGTAAAGTTTTAGTGAAGAGTTTAGGAAGAAAGCATTGGCTTTTTATATTCCATTATATTCTCAAGAAATTATTCTAAAACACATTGGTGCTTTTCATAGCTATATTTTACATACTATTCTTTTATTTAATCCCACTATTTTTGATGAAGTATGTGTCCAAGCTACACATCTTGAGTCTAGGGAGAAGGATGTTAATGATGATTTCTCCATGGAGCCTATTCAAGAAAAGGGAAGTAAGAACAAAGGAAAAAAGGCAGCCACAATAAAGAAATAAGAAGTGAATCCTACATGCTCTCATTGCAAAAAGGAAGGGCATGATGATGCTCATTGTTGGAAGCTACATCCCAATTTAAGGCCTAAAATGTGTTGAGGCAAAGGAAAGCCAAATATTGTTGCCATAGTAAAACAAGATTTGGGGTTTGATTCAGGTGATGAAACAAAAATCACAATTGTAGGAGTGCAAGGTATACTATCTTCTCATGCTAGTTCAAGCTCTTCAATTCCATCTCCTAATTATGAAAAGAAAAGAAGTGACATTTTACATATAAGGGTGATAAATGAGCATACAAAAGTTGATACTCTTTTTTTATAGTAGTTCCCAAGTAAATATGATATCTGAAGTAATTGTCAAGAAATTAGGATTGGAAGCAAAACCTCATAAGAACCTTTATTCTCTTGGTTGGGTATGTGATAATGAAAAGTTACAAGTAACTAGATAGTGTAAACTTAGATTGGCTATCACTTCAAAATTTGTTGATGAGGTTGAACTAGATGTGGTTCCTCTTGACATATGTGGAATTATATTGGGAATCCTTTACTTGTACGACATGGAATCCATTTTCTTCAGAGAAGAGAACAAGTACCATATCATTAAATATGGAATTGAGTATATTGTAAGAGCTCATCACACGAAACATGATATTTCTCTTGTAACTACAGGACAACTAAAATGGAATGTCAATGTAAGAAAGAACGTGTCTCTCATGTATGCAAAATTAATTGAAGGGTGTGATCTTGAATGTAACAATGAAATAGTTATGTTTGTTCATAACTACAAAGTTTTTTAAGATTCTCCAAAGCTTCCACATGAGGATTAATTATATACAAGTATTAGGGATCCTCTTAAGAAGAACATGGAAGATGTTAATTCTTTTTCAGTGGAATCTATGTTCTCACTGTTACTGCTGATGTGATGTGCATGGTTAGTAGTGGAAACTTTGAATGAAATTAGTTGTGAAAGAAAGAGAATGATTGATTATGTTAGCAGCATTATTTCATCTTTCATCCTTGTTATTCAATTTTTTATAATGATCCAAATGGTCTGAGTATAAAGGATAGATATAGGTCAAGGGGGGAGATATTACCCTCACTTAGTCTTGGAATGAAAATCTTTTGGTGGTCCAAAAGGTTCTCAGTGGGGAGGATTGATCTGGGAGGATCCATAATACCTCAAAATTCAGAGGTCTCAAAATTAGATGAAATTTTTTCCATGACGAAGAGATCAACGAGAGATTTCTGACGCCACTTGAATGGGCTCAAAAAGAATTTGTATGAGAAATATATCATGGTTTTAAGTTTTTTTCAAATAGGGAAAAAGGAAGGATATAGGTGACATGTGGAAGCCCCACAGGAGGATACATGGTATTCGTATGAAGTGGCACTTAGCAGCCGTACATGGCATGGCAGAGGAACGACGTGGCATCCCAGCTAGCAGGTGACATGGCATCAAGGTGGCACTCACTGTGCACTGACATGGAACTAGAGCTAACATGGTAGAGTGTTGACAAAACAAGGTGACAACTGGACCAATCCAGAGGTGACACATGGACTAATATGGTGGTGACACATGGCACCCCCCAAAAGGCCACCCAGGCTTGATCGAGTCTAAAATTTTGGGTGGGAGGATCGACACCGTGACCTATGCTAGTTCCAAAGTCTTAACAATCGTGCCATAACGAACACGCTGATTGGTCACTTGTTAAAAGCGGTTGTCATTCATTTATTCAAAGTTATATATTGTTGATATAACATAACCAACCTAACCAACTACCTCCACTCTTTTATGTGCTCATGTGTATTAACCACATAAGGATCAAAATTTTGGTATATCACTATTGTTATAGTTGAATTCCATATGGCATGGAAAAAATCGATTATCCTATTATTATATACCAAAAATACCATATATATATTTGGTATGGGATCAATATAATATGGTTATTACAATATTTTTTTTTGTATACCATATATTTTATATCCCATTTAAAGTGGATCGAAACCAAACTTTAACCATATCACATTCTTTGCAAAGCATGAAACAAAAACGATGTTTGACCATATATTATGGTTAATACAAATATGGGTTTGGTTATCAAAAAAGTTAAACCATATGTATATTATGGTTGAAACAAATATTTGGAGATACCATATATATGTTATATGGTTATTTAACCATATATTCTATTTCCCATAAAATTGGGATCGACTAAGGAATGAACCATCAACCCTTTGTTATATAATAAAAGTATTTCAACATTGTATTACATAGTTCATTTGTAAGAATTGCTATGGTATTTTTGTAAATACAGAGGTATTTCTTGCATAGAAGACTGTACAAAATATGGATATGATCTCTTTTAGCCCTCTTTGTGGATTGTACAAAGGAGAGTAGTAATTCCAAAGGATTTTGGAAGCCATTGTGTTGTGACAAAGTAGAATACCAACTTTAAGATTGAAGATGTTGATGCAAATTTCTTAGTTTCATCATAATTTAAGAGACCACTCCATCGGAAGTGGACTCAGAGACATAGTCCACATTGGGTGAACTCCATTATCATCTCGTTGTGTCATTCTTATTTCTTTGTTTCTTATCATTTATGCTCATAGTTTCTTTATGTTTTTACTTGTCTTGGTTTTCACAGTCTTTAAAGCAATCAAGCCATTAATTAACTAAGTAAAGTATCCACATCAAGTTGGTATCAGAGCTGGTAAGCTAGTTTGATGTGGTTTGTGAGTGTGGATGCTTACCAGGTCTAGATTCAAGAAGGAATAAGGGAGAATCAAGAATTATAATCCCCAAATTAGTTCAAGGAGAAGCACTCAAATAGGAGAGATGGCCACACCCGAGAGGACAAATCCTTTTAACTCTGAAGAGGATTTCTTCGAGGCATTAAGTTTAATGAAGGAAATGGTGGAAGAGATCTTCAATGAAAGAGGAAAATGAAGAGGAGAAGGCACGAGTCAAGTCAAGAATGAAGATGATCATCCTTCACAAAATACATCTCCTCCTTCTCCTCCTCCTTCTCATTCTCCTGCTCTATATCAGTCTCCATCCGCTCATAAGAATATTGCTCCAAAGAAGCCATTGTTAAAGTTGGATGTAAAATTTGACTTACCCATGAATAATGGTGAGATTAATGGAGAGATATTAGATAATTGAATTCAACAAATAGAATTTTACTGTCGTTTTCAACAAATTGATGAAGAAGAGGTAAATATTCAATTGGCCTCTCTTCGTCTTGAAGGTACAATGCTGATTTGGTGGGAAAGTAAACTTCAAGAAGGTGTTCAAAATAATGATAATATTCTTTCGACTTGGTCTAATTTCACATATGCATTAAAGAAACAATTCTATCCCTTAGGATATACACAAAAATAAATTATGGATGGTAAAATTTGAGTCAAGGAAAAGGGAAAAGTGTGCAAAGTTTTACTGAAGAGTTTAGGAAGAAAGTATTGGCTTTAAATATTCCATTATATGTTCAATAAAATCTTCTAAAATACATTGGTGCTTTGCATAGATATATTTTCCATACTATTCTTTTATTTAATCCCACTAATCTTTGTGAAATATGTGTCTAAGCTACACATCTTGAGTCTATGGATAAGGATGTTAATGATGATTCCTCCATGGAGCCTATTCAACAAAAGGGAAGTATGAAAAAAGGAACAAATGCAGCTACAATAAAGAAATAAGAAGCAAAGCCTACATGCTCTCATTGCAAAAAGGAAGGGCACATAATTCTCATTGTTGGAAGCTACATATTGAGTTAAGGCCTAAAAGGCTTGGAGGCAAAGGAAAGCTAAAGACTATTGCCACAATACAACAAGATTTGGGGTATGTTGGCCCTTGACCAAGTTTTGGGAGATTCTTGGTCATAGTGACCTATTTTGGGACTTCGACAACCTGTCGAAGGAGGAGCGCAAGACGAAGTGGAGATCACAGGATCTTGGCCCACTTTTGGATCCTTTTTGGGTTTTGGGAATATGTAACGAGAATGGGATGTCGACCCATGGGTTTACCCATGTTTAGGCCTATTTTGTATGTATAAATAGAAGGATAGACAATGTAGAAAGGGGGGAATAATGCATCTATGTGATGTTAATGTATGCTAAGTGCAAGTAGAGTCTGCAAGTGCTTAGTGCATAACTGTAAGAGACTTGCAGAACTAAGTGCAGGTCCTTGTAGTAGATTGTGGAGAGCTTAGTGCTATAACACAAAGAAGAAGGATCTAGCGAGCTGCACAAATCTTCTGTCCTGTGCGGAGTAAGGTTTTTGATGGCTTTGTGCTTGTAACCGATTGATTGGAGAGAATAAAGAAGAAGAGTTGGTGGACGTAGCCCCAGGGTGGGGGTGAACCACATAAACATCGTGTTGTCTTTCTTTGTGCTTTGTCTTGATGTGCTTACATGTTATCTTCTAAGTTCTTTGATATGTTTAGATAGATCTACTTCTTCTTTGTGCTTATGATATGTAAGAATATTAGATCTGATCAAGATAGTCATGCTTAGTGCTTGATATTCTCATTCTGATCCATTTATATATGTTAAGTGCTTAAATATTGTAGATTATTGTGAATGTTGTGAAGCTATGTTTTATCAACGAAGTGAATAATGATTGTATATTGAGGAATTGATGTTGATAAGTGCTCTATTAAGTTGTATAATCATAGATCCATGTCCTAGCTAAGGTTGCAGACACCCGAGTTTCGCAACCACCCCCGCCTCTACCTCGGGTGAGACTTCATCTGCTTTGCAAGTTTTTCCGAAAGGGTAGGTAGTTAGGGATTTTTTGGTGCGTTGTTGTAGCGTTGAACCCTGGGTCTGCCCTTGTGTCAACAAATGGTTCTGTTGTTGGGACCTGAAATTGTGATTGCTGGGAACTGAGAAAGAAGAAGCTTTGTGCAAAGAGTTGACCTGGAAGCTTTGTGTGTAGATCTGTGCCCTAGTGTGCAATATTTTACTTGAATTATAAAGCTCTGTGCTAAAGAAAGAAGGTTAGATCTGAAAGAAAGAAGCCTGATATGAAGAAAAGAAGATCAGATCTGAAGGAAAGAAGCAAGATCTGAAGGCTTGGTGCTCTAAGAAAGGTAAAAGTAAGAATTTATGATTAAAAGAGGTAAGATCTGCAAGCTTTGTGCTCTGATAAAGGTAAAGATAGTGAAATTTTTTAGATCTGGAAGCTTTGTGCTCTATACAAGTAAGATGAGTGGAGTTTTTTGTTTATAGAATATGGATCTAGGTATGTTTAATAGAGTCTATCCTAGTTTGAAAACTAGGGTATTAATAGATGAAAGAATATTTGATATTAATAGATCTGACAAGAATAGTGAAAGATATATTATACCTATGCATAGAAATAATGTTTGGACTAACAAATGTATGCAGGATCCTAGAAAGAATTTATTGCAGGTTAGCTACCATGATCCTAGTGCGTAGTACATAAGAAGTTGGGGAGCATTTAAAAGAAAGAGAGGATTAAACCTTTGTTATAGTTGTAGAAAACTGGGACATCTTGCTAAAGGATGCCCTGGGAGAAGACCTTGTTGTCTTTGTTGCAAATCCCTAGACCATGAAGTGTTGGATTTCCCTAGAATGATTGCTAAGATTGAAAGTATGAACATAAGACAAGAAAACCCTAAGGCAGATCCATAAACTAAGGCTATAGCAGAACCCCAGAAAGAATCAAAGAAGGTATTGCTACAGATCAAAGAAACCTTAAATGACCAACGACATATTAGATTATCAAAGACCTTTAAAGAAAAAGAATGCCTTGAAGCAAGAATAGGAGACTTCGACATTGACTGTGTTCTAGATGAGGAAACACAGGTGAATTTCATGACCAATAGAACTTGGGAAGCTAATGGGAGGCCTGCTATGACTCCCTCATTAGGAGGAATAGGGTTATTCAGAGGAAAACTGGTAAACCTGTGTGGGAGGCTCGCTTAGATACCTATGACTGATAATGGAACTTCAACAGAGGAAGATTTGCGATTATTAAATTTATTGAAGACCACGCCCTGTTTACCATGTTAATAGGAAAACCTTGGATTGATAGAGATCAAGCCAGATGAAAGAAATAAGAATAAATCTTGGACCAGAAGAAAAAAGAGTTAAAAGTTTTCATGACCAGAAAGATCACACAATTAATTGAAGAATAAGAGAACAGATCAAAGATACTTGACACTAGAGACCCTGATGTCGAAGTTGCAAGAACATTAGGAGACCCACAGAAGATTGAAGTACTTACTCCAGATAAAGAAGATGTATTACCCCTGAATCCTAGGAAAGAATCTCAACAGGGCGCAGTGACTATGTTAAAAGAAGATAAGAATTAGAATGGAGAAGACATACCGAGCCGAAGCTCACTGGAAAGAAGGCTAAAAAGATAAGTAAGGAGAGGGCTAAGATTGAAAAGTTATAGAAGATTCCAGAAGAAACTTCATAGAAAGAAAATTTGCAGAATTGGAACTTCGCTGGGATATTAGAACAATGACACATGGCACTTCACCATGGCGAAGCAATATAGCCGTTGGGGCTAATATATCCATTCGAATCCCTCTCCGAATGGGCAGAAAGGAAATAAAGGTTCGTCATCATACCGTTAGACCACACCATAATGGATCGAACAAAAGTTAATGGAGGCTCATAACCGTTCCAAGCAAACCGTTGTTAGATTACCTATTTATCTCATCGTGCCATGCACCGAGAACACTTTTGCTAATTGAGAATTCAAGACCGCAGAATAAGCTGAGTTTATATAGTGATCACCACACTCTTTCTCTTTAGCTCAGTATTGTATCTAAGTTGTTACCCGAACCCACGATTGTTCACTCCAAGTGTGCATGTCAGATGAATTGAGTGCCACAGAGAAAGATGCTAAAGAAGTTTTGATTGACTTAATGACTGAGAGAGTCATGTCTATGTCTAAAGGTATCCAGGCTTCATCTACAAGAGTCGGGCAAGCATCTTCGTCCACTGCAAGCATCTTCGTCCACTGCTCAAGCTGGACCATCCCGACTAGCAGATGAAAAGTGAACTAAGCATAGGGATGATCTCGTGAATGCTAAGTTAATCCTGAGTATACTACCCACCTATATATCACCTCTGACCGGCGCAATAAATCGAGACAGTGTGCCCCGAGATTTTGAGTGTGCTTTGGTCACTGCGTACCTCCCAAAAGGGATACGTGCAATGCACGTAGACCAAGATAAGATCGTAGCATTGAAGTTTAGTGAATTCAATGTCGATGATAGGAAGGTGTAAAATATACTCACCCCTCACAAGTATCTGACCATAACCAAGGGGAAGAAATTGAAGATCGTACCCCAGTCATGGACCATGAACCTCGCGCAGTCCATAGTGCTCAATGTCATGAAGATTCCTCACTTCGATAGGCACCAAGAAGTGAATTCATGTGTCAAGCTACTATTGTCCTACTACCATGGAAGATACATGTGGTTGAACCACCGCATCATAGTGGATCCTATGTTGATCAATCATATCACAGGGTTGAGCATGCAAGGCACTGACCCACAAGATTTCTATCATGGGAAAACCATGAATTGTGCTCTTGCACAGAATATTAAAGACACCTACAAAGATGTCAAGAAAGGAACGTGAGGCTACAAGGTAGCCTCTATCCAGAGTGACACAGTGCACCTAACCTGTCAATTAATTGCAGAAAAGTTAGTTTGCAAGAATCGACCCACCCAAGTGACTAGATTTGTAGTCGACCTCGCAGGAAAGTGTGTGGAGGGCCTACAAATGGATTGGGTGAAGTACCTCGTAAACCAGCTGGAACTGGAGTGCAGGGAAGCACATGACCAAGGATATAAGTTCCACTTTAGCTAGATTCTCATATAGATCTCTTTCATCGCATGGGAGATGCTGGAAGGTGTGACCTTCCTAGACATCGAGCCCTTTGAACCTCTGGCCGTGAAGCTCAATACACTATGGTACTTGAACGACATGAATAAACAGTGGTAATCAAATGCCATCTTCCACACTTATTACAACCAGTTGAAGGTATCCATACAGTCCATGCCTCACATCATGCCCAATAGTCTCCACAGGTTTGAGACTTTAAGGAAATTCAGCACGAACCACCATTTCATCTATATCACTTCGCACGCTGATGAGCATAAACACCAGTTGCGGTCTTACTACAAGTTTATGGAGGATGATTTGGAAGAAATTACCAAGGAATGGTCAGAGGACCTCCGTGTCTTAGCAGACCCTATGAAGATGTCTAACATTGATAGTCCAGAAGCAACACACAATACACCTAGACTGAGAAAGACCAAGAAAAATGAAAAATCTCAAGATGTAAGCAGTACCTCGGTGAAGACTTCTTCTATCTCACCTGTTCAAGGAGATGATGGCAAAGATATAGATGGCACATAAGTTGAATCGAAGAAAGGTGAGGTTACAACACCTAGAGACGAGGAGGACCCCTCAAAGAAAAGGAAGGTTTCCCCTTTGAAACCTTCTTCAAGGAAGAAATCAAAAACAACCAGGACCAAATTTGAGACCACCCTCACCTTAGACAACTTTGATTTCATTGTCGCAACACTGAACTATGATTCATTGGAGATAACAGAGAAGAAAGAACTTTAGTAGGAGGAGCTGTTTAGTCGATTAAGGATGAGCGCCAGGGGGTGCAACAAGCATTATAGTCTAGACACGTAGTTTCTACTGTGCCTCTGTCAGCAGGAACATAAGAAATAGGTGATGAGCCAACTCAACTACACCGCATCGCTGATACAGTCGAAGATCGCCTCGAAGAGCTCAAGAAGAGACACTACAATACACGCAGGATTTAGCACAAGTACAAAAATACCTTGAGGAGAAACACAATGCTGCAGAACGGGAAAATATTGCTCTGCAAGTGAAGTGGGATGGAGAAAAATCACAGTTGCAACAAATCAAGGAACAATTGCTCACCAAGCAACTCGAATTTAAGGAAATGGTTCACAGAGAAATTCACTCTCTGACAGTCATCAAAGTAAAATCCAAAGAACAAGTTCCACAACAGGTGGCACAACTTGAAGAAGTAATCCAACAACTCCATCAATGCATAACAGACTTGGAGCTATGCACTGTGCCCGAGACCCCTGAAGATGTAAGAGACCTAAGGGAAGAAACTACCCACAATGTAGTTCATAGACTAAAACATCTTGCCTTGGAGTGCAAGCAGCTGAGTAACCGGAGCGCCCAAACATATGAGAACCTCACTAAAAAACTGAAGTTACAGACACCGGAGTCATAGCTCTAGGAAGCAAGGCAGCATGCAGATACACTACAGGTGTAGCTAAAAGCCCTGTCAGCTATAGAACGAATGAAGAGGTCTCAAGAAAAACAAACAGCTCAACAACAGATCCATATGCTTCAAAGACAAGTGATGGAAGTCACTCAACAACTTCAACCTGTGCAAGATAATGCATGCCATTGTTCACAGAGGTGGAGAGCCAAGGAGCAGAATTAGAACAGGTTGTCACCATAGAAGAATAATGCCTAAAAGGGCCAGTGAACGACACAATGATCCAAGAATTCACTGAGCAAGAGGCCATAGCAAAGCAACAAGTCTAAGCAGCTTGATCCAAGCTCGACACATTTGAGGAAGAATTGCTCAGATCAAAGTGATTCGGGATGAGTCACAGGTGAGTGTTGGGGGCCTGTTGGCCCTTGACCAAGTTTTGGGAGATTCTTGGTCATAGTGACCTATTTTGGGACTTCGACAACCTGTCGAAGTAGGAGTGCAAGACAAATCGGAGGTCATGAGATCTTGACCCACTTTTGGATCCCTTTTTGGTTTTGGGAAGATGTAATGAGAATGGGATGTCGGCCCATGGGTTTACCCATGTTTAGGCCTATTTTGTATGTATAAATAGAAGGATATGCAATGTAGAAAGGGGGGAATAGTGCATCTATGTGATGTGAATGTATGCTAATTGTGAGTATATTTTGTAAGTTCTTAGTGCATAACTATAAGAGACTTGCAGAGCTAAGTGCGGGTCCTTGTAGTAGATTGTGGAGAGCTTAGTGTTGTAACGCAAGGAAGAAGAATCTAGCGAGTTGCGCAGATCTTCTATCCTGTGCGGAGTAAGGGTTTTGATGGATTTGTGCTTGTAACTGATTGATTGGAGACAATAAAGAAGAAGAGTTGGTGGACGTAGCCTCAGGGTGGGGGTGAACCACGTAAACACTATGTTTTCTTGCTTTGTGCTTTGTCTTGATGTTCTTACATGTTATCTGCTAAGTGATGTGATATGTTTAGATATATCTACCTCTTTTTTGTTCTTATGATATGTACGAATATTAGATATGATCAAGATAGTCATGCTTAGTGCTTGATATGCTCATTTTGATCCATTTATATATGCTAAGTGGTTAAATACTGTAGATTAGTGTGAATGTTGCGAAGCTCTGTTTTATCAACGAAGTGAATAGTGATTGTATATTGAGGAACTGATGGTGCTAAGTTCTCTATTAAGTTGTATAATCACAGATCTGTGTCCCAAATAAGGTTACATACGCCTGAGTCTCGCAACCACCCCTGCCTATACCTCGGGTGAGACTTCATCTGCTTCACAGGTGTTGCCAAAAGGGTCGATTGTTAGGGATTTGTTGGTGCACTATTGTAGTGTTGAATCATGGGTCTGCCCTTGTGCCAACAGGGTTAGATTCAGGTGATGAAACACAAACCACAACTATAGGAGTGCAAGGTATACTATCTTCTCATGTTAGTTAAATCTCTTCAATTCCATCTCCTTATTTTGAAAAGAAAAGAAATGAGTTTTTTCATATAAGGGTGATAGCTAAGAATACAAAAAGTTGATACTCTTTTTGATACTGGTTCCTAAGTAAACATGATATATGAAGCAATTGCCAATAAATTAGGAATTGAAACAAAACCTCATAAGAGCCCTTATTCTCTCTGTTGGGTATGTGATAATGAAAAGTTACAAGTAACCAAATAATGTAAAATTAGATTTGCTACCACTTCAAAATTTGTTGATGAGGTTGACCTAGATGTGGTTCCTCTTGACATATGTGGTATTATATTGGGAATCCCTTACTTGTATGACATGAAATACATTTTCTTCAGAGAGGAGAACATGTACCATCTCATTAAGGATGGAATTGAGTATATTGTAAGAGCTCATCACATGAAAAGTGATATTTCTCTTGTAACTAAAGGGAAACTAAAAAGGATTGTGAATGCAAGCATGGATGTGTCCCTTATGTATACAAAAGAAATTGAAGGGTGTGATATTGAATATGGCAATGAAATAGTTAAGTTTTTCCTACCTATGAAGTTTTTCAGGATTCTCCAAAGCTGCCACATGATGATTCATTACATACAAGTATCAGGGATCCTATTAAGAAGAATAGGGGAGATGTTAATTCATTTTATTAGAATCTATATGCTCACTGTTACTGCTGATGTGTTGTGCAAGGTTAGTAGTGGAAATTTTGAATGCAAGTAGTTGTGAAAGAAAGAGAATGATTGATTATGTTAGCAACATTATTTCAACTTTCATACTTGTTATTGAGTTTGTTATAATGAGCCAAATGGTCCAAGTATGGGGGATAGAATTGGTCAAGTGGGGAGATATTACCCTCCATTAGTGTCTGAATGAAAACAACTTGGTGGTCTAAAAGCCTCTTAGTGGGGAGGATTGATCCGAGAGGATCCATAATACCTCAAAATTCAAATGTCTCAAAACACGATGAAAATGTCTCCATGATGAAGAGCTCAACAAGATCTTTTCGACGCTGCTTGAATGGGCTCAAACAGACTTTGTATGAGAAAGATATCAAGTTCTTAAGTTTTTGTCAAACATGAAAAAAGGAAGGACATAGGTGACATGTGGCAGTGCCACAAGAGGACACATGGAATCCATAAAAAGTTACAAGTGGTAGGCATATAGGGCATGGTAGAGGCATGACGTGACATCCAATCTAGAAGGTGGTGTGCCATTGATGTGGTGTTGATTGTGCACTGATGTGGAAGATGATGATGTGGCAGAGTGCCAATGGAACATGTTGACAGATGGACCAATGCATAGGTGACACATGGACCAATATGGTGGTGCCATGTGGCACCCCCAAAAAAGCCACTCAAGCCTGATTGAGATCGAAATTTTCAGCGGGAGGATCGAACCCATGACCTATGCCAGAGCCAAAGTCTTAATAGCTGTGCCAAAACCAACATTCCGATTGGTCACTTATTAGAAGCGTTTGGCATTGGTTTATTCAAAGTTATATGTTGTTGTATATAACATAAATCAGACCTAACCAATGACCTCCACTCATTTATGCGCTCATATGTATTAACCACATAAGGATCAAGATTTTTCCATATCACTATTGGTATAGTTAAATGCCATATGACATGGAAACAAATCGATTATCCTATTATTATATACCAAATATACCATATATAATTGGTATGGGATTGATATAATATGGTTATTACAATATTTCTTTTTGTATACCATATATCTTATATCCCATTTAAAGTGGATCGAAACCAAACTTTAACCATAGCATATGCCTTGTAAGGCATGAAACAAAATTGATGTTTGAGCATATATTATGGCTATTACAAATTTGGGTTTGGTTATTGAATAAGTTAAACCATATGTATATTATGGTTGAAACACATATTTGGAGATACCATATATATGTTATATGGTTATTTAACCATATATTCTATTCCCCATAAAATTTGGATCGACTAAGGAATGAACCATAGACCGTTTGTTATATAACAAATGTATTTCACCATTGTATTACGTGGTTTATTTTTAATAATTTCTATGATATTTTTGTAAATGCAGAGGTATTTCCTACATAGAAGACTATTTGTGATCAAAATTATTCGTTTTCCACAACGAATAATTTTGATCACAAATGAAAATGGTTATGCCAAGTA
>JZKD02S1151289.1:384182-411252 GCA_000966675.3 Picea glauca
TTTGTTATATAACAAATGTATTTCACCATTGTATTACGTGGTTTATTTTTAATAATTTCTATGATATTTTTGTAAATGCAGAGGTATTTCCTACATAGAAGACCATAGAAAACATGGATATGAGCTCTTTTATCCCTCTTTGTGGATTATAAAGAGGAGAGAGGTAATTACAAAGGATTTTGGAAGCCATTGTGCTGCAACAAAGTAGAATACCAGCTTTGAGATTGAGGATGTTGATGTAATTTTATTATTTGCATCCTAATTGAAGAGGCCACTCCATTAGAAGAGAACCTGGAGACGTAGCCCACACTGGGTGAACTTCATTATCATCTCATTGTGTCATTCTTATTTATTTTCTTCCTCTTATTTCTTCTCATAGTCTCTTTATGTGTTTTACTTGTCTTGGTTTTCACACTCTTTAAATCAATCAAGCTATTGATTAGCTAAGTAAAAGATCTGGATCAAGTTGGTATCAGATCTAGTAAGCTAGTTTGATGTAGTTTGTGAGTGTGGATGCTTACCATGTCTAGACTCAAGAAGGGAGAAGGAAAAATCAAGAATTATAATGCAAAAATTAGTTCAAGGAGAAGCACTCAAAGAGGAGAGATCGCCATAACAGGGAGGAAAAATCCTTTTAACTATGAAGAGGATTTCTTTGAGGTATTCAGTTTAATGAAGGAAATGGTGGAATAGCTCTACAATGAAATAGGAAAATGAAGAGGACAAGGAACAATTCAATTCAAAAATGAAGATGATAATCCTTCACAAAATACATCTCCTCTTTCTTCTCCACACTCTTCTCCTCCTTCTTCTCTTCATCCTTCCCATTCTCCTTCGTCTAAGTCTCCATCCCCTCATAAGGAGATTTCTCCCAAGAAGCCATTTTTCAAGTTGGATGTCAAATTTGACTTACCCATGTATAATGGTGAGATTAATACAGAGAGATTAGATAATTGGATTCGAAAAATAGAATTTTACTATCATGTTCATCATATTGATGAAAAAGGGGTAAAGATTCAATTGGCCTCTCTTTAGCTTGAAGGTACAAGATTGATTTGGTGGCAAAGTAAAATTTAAGAAGGTTTTCAAAAATATGGTAAGGTTCTTTCATCTTGGTTTGAATTCACATATGCATTAAATAAACAATTCTATCCTTTAGGATATACACATAAAGCAATTATGGAATGGACAAATTTGAGAGAAGGAAAAGAGAAAAGTGTGCACAGTTTTATTGAAGAGTTTAGGAAGAAAGCATTGGATTTAAATATTCCATTATATTCTCAATAAACTCTTCTAAAATACATTGGCGCTTTGCATAGCTATATTCACCATATTATTATTTTATTTAATCCCATCTAATCTTTATGAAGTATGTGTCCAAGCTATGCATATTGAGTTTAGGGAGAGGGATGTTAATGATGATTTCTCCATGGAGCCTGTTCAACAAAAGGGAAGTAAGAACAAAGGAAAAAAGGAAACTACAGTAAATAATGAAGAAACAAAGGATACATGTTCTCATTGCAAAAAGGAAGGGCATGATGATTCTCATTGTTGGAAGTTGCATCCCAAGTTAAGACCTAGAAGTTTTGGAGGAAAAGGAAAGATAAAAATTGTTGCCACAATACAACAAGATTTGGGGTTTGATTTAGGTGATGAAACAAAAATCACAGTTGTAGGAGTGCAAGCTATACTATCTTCTCATGCTAGGTCAAGCTCTTCAATTCCATTTGATCCTAATTGTTTAAAGAAAATAAGTGAGCGTTTTCATATAAGGGTGATAACTAAACATAAAAAATTCGACACTCTTTTGGATACTGGTTCCCAAGTAAATATGATATCTAAAGAAATTGTCAATAAATTAGGATTGGAAACAAAAGTTCATAAGAACCCTTATTCTCTTAGTTGGGTATGTGATAGTGCAAAGTTACAAGTAACTAGACAATGTAAACTTATAGTTGCTATCACTTCAAAATTTGTTGATGAGGTTGAACTAGAGGTGGTTCCTCTTGACATATTTGGTATTATATAGAGAAGCCCTTACTTGTACAACATGAAATCCATTTTATTCAGAGAGGAGAATAGGTACCATATCATTAAAGATGGAACTGAGTATATTGTAATAGCTTATCCCATGAAAAGTGATCTTTCTCTTGTAACTATAGGACAAATAAAAAGGATTGTGAATGCAAGCAAGAATGTGTCTCTCATGTCTGCAAAAGGAATTGAAGGGTGTGATATTGAATGTAACAATGAAATAGTTAAGTTTGTTCCTAGCTATGAAGTTTTTCAGGATTCTCCAAATCTGCCACATGAGGATTCATTATATGAAAGTATCGGGGATCCTATTAAGAAGAAAAGGGGATATTTTAACTCATTTCCAGTTCACTGCTATTGTTGATATGTTGTGCATGGTTAGTAGTGGAAACTTTTAATTGAAGTAGTTGTGAAAGAAAGAGAATGATTGATCATGTTAGAAACATTATTTTAACTTTCATCTTTGTTATTCAGTTTGTTATTGTTGAAAAGTCAAAAAGAAACATGTGTCTAATTTATTTTTCCCTTAAATAAATTAGACAATAAATATTAATCTATTATTTCATTCATAACTGAGTGAGTTGGATTTGTAACAGAATCATAAGTGTAGTTAAGTGAGTTAAGATCAGTTGTACTAGTTGTAACTAAACATGCACTAGTGAGAGTTCAGTTAATCAGTGAACTCACATGCAACTGAAGATTCACCACTGTTAACTACATGCATGTCAGATCTAGTGGAGACCCAGTTGAGATAACAGGTGAAAGGGACAATTTAGCTATCAGTTGTGATTTGATCAGACATGCAGTGGATATGCTTATGAGCATGTCCAAACTAAGCAATTGTAATTTCAGTTGTGAGAATTCGAATTGCAGAGATTGTGCAGAGGAGGCAGGTTGTCTGGACACGAAGAATTGGCACATGTATTTGCTGATTTGTGTATGATAGTGTGAGATGATTGTATTGTACTGAGAGCTCTTGGATTAGAGTTTTGTATGATATTGTTTCATGATTCATGATATACATAATATATGATAGTGGGGTTTTTAGCTTTACACTTTCCTGGTAAAACTTCTGTGTTATGTGTTCTTGATATTTCACTTTGTGATTGTGGTTGTGATCGTGGTTTAATTTTCTGCAAGAATAATAGTAGAAGTGATTTTTTATTTAATAGTGGCATATAATTGTTGGATCAAGAGAATCGCAGGAAATACTTAATTTGTATTGAAATTTCTACATGGTATCAGAGCCACGGAGGCCACAGAGCCATGAAAGTGAGGTGTGAACATTATTTCATTCTCGCATGTCCCATTTCTAGCAGGGTGCAAAATTTAGTACTGTAGACTACGCTCAGTTCTCAAACAAGAAATTCTCGCACCCTAGACAAAGGAGAGGTGCGAACTTCAAGGTGATTCTCACAGGCTACTTAAGGGGGAAGTGCGAACTCCCCTCACCCTACAATGCATTACAGTGCAAACTTCCTAGGCAAGTTCGCAGGCTATACACAGAAAAAGTGTGAACTTCCCAGACAAGTTCGCAAGCTACACATAGGCAGGGTGCGAACTTCCCTCAGGCTACTCTCAGGAGGGGTGTGAACCTCCCAGGGAAGAGGGATTGCAGCAGTTGAGTTTTGGTGGTTGGATAACATTCAAATTTGCAATATTTTCTTGGTGCGACAGTTGATTCAAGATCAAAATGTATTTCATTGGCTTGAGGTTGGAGTATGCACTCGAGGGCAAATCGAACTACATTTCTTGGAAGGATAGGATGGAGGTAGTACTCAAAGACAATGGCTTGAAGGATTACATTGACAAAGATTTTCCTAAGCCGTATGCGACAACCACTGTAAATATTGATGCATGGCAAAATAAAGTAGCAAAGGCGAGGAGGATTTTGTTGGAGGGAGTACGAGACCACATTATCTCAAGTCTCCATGGGAAAACCACACCACATGCAATGTGGAAGGTTTTGACGGATCTGTTCCAAAACAATAGCGACCATAGGAAATTGGCGCTCAAAGATAAACTCAAGAAGATCAAGATGGAGAAAGGCGACACCATTCCAAAATATCTCATGAAGTTTGTCCAATGTCGGGATGAGCTTGGAAGTGTGGGAATAACAGTCGTTGCTGATGATTTGGTGAGCTTGGCGCTCCCAGGACTTCCCAAGAGTTGGTACAGTTATCAAGAATTTGCTAATGGAAGGGAAAAATTGTCAGATTGGGAATGACTATGGTTGGATCTAGTGCAAGAGGAGTTTAGGCGAAACACCAGAGATGGATCTTCATCAAAGCATGATGATGAAGAGGATTGTTCTTTATCTTCCAAGACAAGGAAAGGGAAAGGGAAGAAATTCCATCCAAAATCCGAGTCTAAAGTCAAGAAGCTGGATTTGTCCAAAGTGAAGTGTTTTCATTGTCACGAACATGGGCATCTTGCTACTAACTATCCACAGAAGAGGAAGAACACGACGGTTTCTAGATCTGCAACTGGTGAGGATCTTATCTCACAATTTGAGCTTGACTTTGCTTTGATCACATGCATGGATTCAAGTGCATCGAGATCGATGTGGTATTTGGATAGTGGCTCTTCCTTCCACATGACGAGAGATAAAGAGTCTTTCATTGACTTGTAGGAGAAAGATCTCATAATGCATATAGATATGGGAGACAATGGACGATACAGTGCAACTGGTATTGGTACCATTACCTTTTAGAGGGAGTCAGGTAAACCATTTCAATTGAAAAATGTTATGCATGTTCCAGGTTTGAAGAAAAACCTCGTCTCAGTCGCAATGTTGGAGGATGAAGGCTATGATGTTGTTTTTAGCAGTGGTAAAGCATACATGCGACATAAAGCAACGGGTCAAGTCAAGAAGATAGGGATTTGAGTTAAGAATCTCTACATGCTGGAGGTAGATGGTTGCGGTGCCATGATAGGCAAGGCAGCAACAGTGGTGAGCCGGGATGAGGGTGAATTATGGCACAAGAGATTGGGCCATCTTCATCATGGAGCCTTGAAGATCATGCAACAAATATCTACTGGACTTCCAATGGGAACATTTTCTCAGTTAGATCAGTGCAAGGGGTGAACCTTGGGGAAGTATGTAAAGTCCACCTTTCATGAAAAGGAGAGCCATGCTTCGGTGATCCTGGAGAGAATTCACACAGACGTGTGTGGAACATTCTCGATTGCTTCAACATCAAAACATAGGTATTATGTTATTTTTTTTGATGACTTTTCTCGTAAATGCTGGATATTCTTCATGCAGAAGAAGGATCAACCATTCTCAAAGTTCTGTGAGTTTAAAGCATTGGTGGAGAAAGAGTCGGGGAAGCAAGTGAAGGCTCTAAGGAGCAATAATGGTGGAGAATACATCTCTAACGAATTCAAAGACTTCTGCACCAGAGAAGGAATTCGAAGAGAACTCATAGCACCTCATAACCCACAACAAAATGGGGTCGTGGAGAGAAAGAACAGAATGATCGTGGGTGCAGCATGAGCGATGTTGCATGATCAGAGCCTACCAATGAATTTGTGGGAAGAAGCATGCAATACTGCGGTTTATGTGCAGAACCGTTGTCCTCATAGAGTACTTCACATGAGTACACCTGAAGAAGCTTTTACTGGTAAGAAAACAAATGCTTCTCATTTTAAAAATTTTGGCTCATCTGTTTATGGGCATGTGACCAAGGATTCCAGGAAGAAGCTGGAGTTGACTGCTGAAGTTGGGATATTTGTGGGGTACACATAAACACCCCATAATTATTGTGTGTATTTTTCTAACATTAATATGACTATTATGCAGTGGGATACCAAATTCGATGAGGGAAAAGCCATGCGGTTGTCGCTTGAGAGGGAGCTAGACTTGCATGTAGAAGAAGAACTGTTGGTTCCCAAGGATGAGACTCAAGATGTGGATCAGCCACATGAGGAGGTTCATGGAGTGGAGGAAACCACTCAAGTAGAGCCATCCATTAGAAATGGTAGAAAGCGCACCACAAAAGCTGAAAGATTGAGACTAGATGCCGCAGAGAATGTAGGAGCCCCTACTTCATAGCACAGACAGAGACAGTCTCCTAATTGATTTGATGGATACATGGCTCTCATGAGAAAATGTATTGTGATTGAACCATCTTCCTTTCAGGAAGCAGTGCAGGACCCCACTTGGGTTGATGCTATGGTAGAGGAGTATGACTCCATTGTAAAAAACAGTGCATGGGAAATTGTCCCAAGACCGATTGATAAATCAATGGTAGGATTGAGATGGATCTACAAGGTAAAGCAAGCTGCTGATGGGAGTGTGGAGAAATACAAGGCCAGGTTTGTGGCCTGGGTCTTCTCACATATCAAGGGGATAGATTATGATGAGACCTTTTCACCTATCGCAAGGTACTCTTCCATAAGATCCATCCTTGCACTCTCAACGCAGATGGGTTGGTGCATTCATCATATGGATGTAAAAACTATGTTCCTCAACGGGATCATTGAGGAGAAAGTGTACATTGAAAAACCAAAAGGTTTTGAGACCTTTGACAGAGAGTCGCATGTGTGCAGACTCAATAGAGCATTGTATGGACTGAAACAAACACCCCGTGCTTGGTACACTCGGATAAACAACTATTTCACTAGATTGGGCTTCACCAAAAGTGAATCAGATGCAAACCTATACCAAATTGTGGTGGAGGGTAAGATTTTAATCATTATGCTTTATGTTGATGATTTAATACTGACTGGTGATGAGAAGTTGATACACTCATGAAAGGATGACCTTGAAAAGGAGTTTGAGATGAAGGATTTGGGCCTTCTTCATTATTTCCTTAGATTGGAAATATGGCAGCGAGATGGTGAACTTTTTGTGTCTCAAGGAAAGTATACAAGGGAGATACTGGGTAAGTTTCACATGGAGGGATGAAAACCCATGGATACTCCTCTTCCAGGAAACTGGAAGAAAGAGGATGCTACTTCTGGAGAGGTAGTGGATGCTACTGTCTATCGACAGTTAGTGGGTTCGCTAATGTATATAGTGAACACGAGACCAAACATTTTCTATGCAGTTAACCAACTAAGTCAAGTGATGGTTAAGCCTACCAAACTCTTTTGGAAGGCATGTAAGCATGTCCTGAGATATCTGAAGGGCACATCTAAGTATGGATTATGGTATAGATAGATGTACGAGGTGAAGTTGCATGGCTTCACGGATGCAGATTGGGCGGGCAACCCAATAGACAGAAAGAGCACACCAGGGGGGATCTTTAGTATCAGATCTACAGTTGTTTCTTGGTACAACATGAAACAAAGATCCGTGGCACTTAGTTCAGTGGAAGCATAATACATGGCAGTGAGTCAAGTTGCATGTGAGGCTATCTGGATGAGAAAGATCTTGGTTGGTTTGTTTGATTCTCATTTAGATCTGACAATGATTTATTGTGATAATCAGAGTTGCATTAAACTCTCAATTAATCCTGTGTTTCATGACAGATCTAAGCATATAGATATCTGATATCATCATCTCAGAGATTGTGTGTAGAAGAAGATCATGTTGCTTCAATACATTCCTATGGAAAATCATGATGCAGACATTCTAACGAAGGCGCTCACCAGGAGAAAATTCGAATATCATAGAGACAGGATTGGGGTGAAGGATAATCCCTTTCTTGTTGAGAGGGAGTGTTGAAAAGTCAACAAGAAACATGTGTCTAATTTATTTTTCCCTTAAATAAATTAGACAATAAATACTAATCTATTATTTCATTCATAATTGAGTGAGTTGGATTTGTAACTGAATTATAAGTGTAGTTAAGTGAGTTAAGATCAGTTGTACTAGTTGTAACTAAACATGGACTAGTGACAGTTCAGTTAATTAGTGAACTCACATGCAATTGAAGATTCACCATGGTTAACTACATGCATGCCAGATCTAGTGGAGACCTAGTTGAGATAACAGGTGAAAGGGACAATTTAGCTATCAATTGTGATTTGATCACACATGCAGTGGATATGCTTATGAGCATGTGAAAACTAAGAAATTGTAATTTCATTTGTGAGAATTCAAATTGCAGAGATTGTGCAGAGGAGGCAGGCTGTCTGGACACGGAGAATTGGCACATGTATTTGTTGATTTGTGTATGACAGTGTGAGACGATTGTATTGTACTGAGAGCTCTTGAATTAGAGTTTTGTATGAGATTGTTTCATGATTCATGATAAGCTTTACGCTTTCCTGGTAAAACTTTTGTGTTATGTGTTCTTAATATTTCACTTTGTGATTGTGGTTGTGATCGTGGTTTAATTTTCCGCAAGAATAATAGTAGAAGCGATTTTGTATTTAACAGTGGCGTATAATTGTTAGATAAGGAGAATCGTAGGAAATACTTAATTTTTATTGAAATTTCTATAGTTATAATGATCCAAATGGTCCAAGTATGGGGGATAGATACAGGTCAATTGGGGAGACATAACCTCACTTAGTGTCTGAATGAAAACATTTTGGTGGTCCAAAAGTTTCTAAGTGGGGAGGATTGATTCGGGATAATCTAGAATACCTAAAAATTCAAAGGTCTCAAAACTTGATGAAAAGGTTACCATGACAAAGATATCGATGAGATATTTCCGACACTACTTGAATGAGCTCAAATAGACTTCGTACAAGAAATATATTTGATTCTGAAGGTTTTGTCAAAAAGGAATAAAATGAAAGACATAGGTGACACGTGGAAGTCGCATAGGAGGACACATGGTAGTCGTATGAAGGGACACATGGCAGTCGTACATGGCATGGTAGAGGAATGACATGGCATCCAAGCTGTTAGGTGACGTGGAATTGACTATGCACTGATGTGGTAGGTGATGACATGGAACTAGAGCTAACATGGAAGGTGATGAAGAGGTAGAGTGCTGATGGAACATGGTGATATTTGGACCAATATGGAGGTGACACATGGACCAATCTAGTGGTGACACATGGCACCCCAAAAAAGGCTACCCAATATTGATTGAGTCTGAAATTATAGGCCTAAGGATCGAACCTGTGACCTATTCTAGTGCCAAAGTCTCAATAATCGTGCCATAACCAACACGCCGATTGGTCACTTGTTAAAAGTGGTTGACATTGGTTTATTCAAAGTTATATGTTGTATATAACATAAATCTAACATAACCAACTATTTCCACTCATTTATGCGCTCATACGTATTAACCACAAAAGGATTGGGATTTTGGTAGATCACTTTGGTATAGTTAAATGCCATATGGCATGGAAACAAATCGATTATCCTATTATTATATACCAAATATACCATATATATATTTGGTATGGGATCAATATAATATGGTTATCACAATATTTTTTTTGTATACCATATATTTTATATCCCATTTAAAGTGGATCGAAACCAAACTTTAACCATAGCATGTTCCTTGTAAGGCATGAAACAAAATCGATGTTTGAGCATATATTACAGTTATTACAAATTTGGGTTTGGTTATCGAACAAGTTAAACCATATGTATATTATGGTTGAAACAAATATTTGGAGATATTGTATATATGTTATATGGTTATTTAACCACATATTCCATTCCCCATAAAATCATGATCGACTAAGGAATCAACCATCGACCCTTTGTTATATAACAAAGGTATTTCACCATTACATTACATGGTTCATTTGTAAGAATTGTTATGGTATTTTTTTAGATGCAGAGGTATTTCCTGCATAGAAGACCACATAAAACATGAATATGATCTCTTTTATCCCTTGTTGTGGATTGTAAAGAGGATATAGGTAATTCCAAAGGATTTTGGAAGCCATTGTGTTGCAACAAAGTAGAATACCAACTTTGAGATTGAGGATGTTGATGTAATTTGGTTATTTGAATCATAATTGAAGAGGCCACTCCATTGGAAGCGTACCCAGAGATGTATCCCAAACTAGGTTAAATACCTTATCGTCTCATTGTGTCATTCTTATTTCTTTGTTGCTTATCATTTATGCTCATAGTCTCTTTATGTGTTTTACTTGTCTTGGTTTTCACACTCTTTAAGGCAATCAAGCCATTAATTAGCTAATTAAAAGATAAGGATCAAAGAGGGTGATGTTCATCAATATTGATGCATGCTAGAGAGATGAGTCATCAAGTCCAAAGATCAACATGGGATGGATAACCGAGATGTAAAACTCATAATTGATAGAGATGGAGTTCTATAAATAGAATTTAGCTCACGAGAATATTATAATAGATTTTTGTAGGAATGCCACACAAAAACCATGATACTTTCTTAGGATATATGAAAAACCTATTTTTGGTAGATGTTAAGAGCATGAATCCAATGACCAAATTTGAATAAGGGAAAGACCCAACCAGGCATGTGGAATAATTTAAAATTTCATGAAGTTTTTGTTTAATGAAGGTGACTAAAAGAGTACTCATTAACATTGGGAATGAAAAAACTCCCATGGTGTTTGTCAAATTTCATTCCTTGAAAGAAAATTACTGGGGAAAAACTCAAAACCTTACACTCGTGTGAGTTTAGAATTAATATTAAAGTTAAAAAACACTATAGATATTATGATGTGGTAATAATTTGACATTTGGGAATACTTAGTACTCATATAGTTGAAGTAAGAATAGATGAAGCACATCAACAATCCCAATGAGACAAGGATTCAGATTCTTCCCCACTTCATCGATGCTTTTGCCAACAAATGGTATTGTCATAAGGAAAAACAAAGAGAGGCCCAATACTTAACTACATTGTGGAAGTAATTTTCTATTGATATAATCAAGTGCTCAACTAATGATAATATGGATTTGTGATTGAAAATGGATCAATATGTAATTTTTCATTTTTCTTAGTACCTTTTGGAGTGGAAAATTGGAGCCAGGGACTTGTAGAACCTATTATATGCACAAATATTGTTTTAGCAATTTAGAACTTTTTTGGGGTAATAATTGATGATTTTTCGGGTCAAAATTTAAAAACTAACTTCCCAACCCCTTGAAATTGTTCTACTTGTTGAAATATTTCCAACAATTTAAAGAGCACCTCAAATCATAGTTCATATGAGGAAGTTATGCCTCTTGCAAGTTGACCTATGATTTGACCACCACAATACCAATTAGATTCATTGTCAGCTTCATAGTCACACAAGGAGCTTGTCACATGTGTAATTTCAATAATATTCTAAAGGATACAAAAACCTAACCCTAATAAGGAGTCAGGGAAATAAAAAAAATGAACTTGAAAACTATTAAGACTTGTTAAATAATGAGCGAAAAGGAAAGGAAGAGGTTCCTCTCCTATTGTAATGATTTATTGTTCCACAAATGAGTAGAGAAAAGGAGTGGGATTTTTTTAGTAGAAAAGAGGAATAATAAGACCCTATAGTATCCATTCAAGCCATAGTATCTATTGTAATTCCAAAATGATTCCATCTTTATTTGTATCTTACATTTGAAATCTAAGAATAAAATAGAAACAAACAATCATTGTCTTCTTACTAGGTTTTCCCATATCGGGTTTCATAGGGTACATCTTGTGTTTATTGTGTTAATGGTGTGATTGTTTTTCTACTATATAGATTTTCTCTTATATTCTTAGGTCATTTCAATGTTTTGAGCATTATGCTTATAATATTACATTTTAATCATAAGTAAACACTACATAATTGAGGCTAAACTCATAGTATTTTGTAATAGTCTTTACAATCTATTGTGATAAACTATCTAGTGGAATATCCACAATAGTTTATAGATCATATTAATATCTTAGAAAATTTGTTTGGTGTTTTTGTGGGATATTTTAGGTTACATAAATCAACATAAATTTATAAGTATCAAACCCTAGGCATGGTAGATGAGTACAATATAAAGCCAAAGGATAACTTGAAGGAGAGATTCATAAGATTGGAAGTGAGAGTATCATACATCTCTTGCAATATGTAAATACTAAGGGCATATCAATATAGAAAGCTTAAACTTCTCAGGATCTAGTCAATTTTAACTTGAATTCTAGATCTAATGGGAAACCTATGTTGGATTACTAAGAGGGGGGGTGAATTAGTAATAGAGCAATTTATTCCTTTTTAACCATAGTATATAAGTGGTTTTTATCTTTATGATCGATTTACCAATATAATTCAACAAGTGCAGAATACATAAACCATGAACAATGAACAATCACACACATACACAATACACCAGTATTTTTACGTGGAAACCCAATGCGGGAGAAAACCACATAATGATTTTTCTTACGTGTCTTTAAGAATTACATTCATTGGAAGCACCGAATTCCTTTGTTTTCCAGCTGCAACTGGAAGGAGGCCACGACCCCCTATATTTCCAGGCTACAACCTGAGGGAAGCTCCAAATCCCCAATTTTTTAGCTCCAACCAGAAGGAGTCTATGACCCCCTATGATCTCTTGCTAAAACTGGAAGGTGGCTACAAACACCTATCCTTACCCCGTCCTGCCGCCCTGAAATATAAGTTCCAAATAGATGATGAAACCACTGTAAACCTATACCAATTTGTTCCAACAACATGTAACCAACTTGTACCAACAACCTGTGATAAACCTATACCTATAACCAACCTGCACAAACTAAAACCAGCAGGTACGCAACCTGTATATGCTGCAAATTGCGTATGTATGTGACCTGTATATTCTACAACCATTGTATGTATGCGACATGTCTATGCTTAAGCATGCGTACACCTTTAGAGATCTAGGGTTTTTCACCTTTTTGAAACTCAGACTCTTTGCTTCCTCTGTCACATCAACCTCTAACCTGTTATTGTGTCCAACCTGTAGTTGTTCCCTATTCATACATCATCATGCATGTTACTTAACCAAGAACATATATGTCTCCCTAGTCATGTGCCATACATGTGTATACAATCACAATCAAATGTAATAACCATCACATGGACCAGACATCGACCCTCACTGAAATGTAGCCTCACACTACACAAACAATTTCACAACCACTTCACAACCAAAATCCATCAACCATTTACTATAAATACCCTCAACCATGTGCCAATAAATACAACATATGCCTCAACACTAACAAGATATATCAATGATAAATGTCAGATATATCGGCACTATATTTCTGTAGAGTTGGATTATACTGCAAGTGCCATACACCCAATAGCCTCTCTAGGAAAAATCCTCAAACCCCCACAACCATATCTCATGTAGACAAAAATATCCAACCACCCATAAAAATAAGACATACCTTTTGAACCTATAGATAGATTTGTTGTACCTGGTCATTGTAGACTTTCTTGGGAGCTTGCTTTCAGAATTTAGAGACCTGGAATCTTCATCTCCTCAAGATTTCATGGATTTTCCCAACTGTATGCACCATGTTCTCCTTCATCCCACATATGTATGTTCCTTCCTCCACTACAGTCCGTGTACACCTCAAAAACTAGGGTTTTTCAGTAATTCTACAACTTTGAAACTTTCGCTGTCAACCCTCCTTGACTACCTCAAACTTGCGTAACTTCATATGTATTAATGAGTACATGCAATAAACTTTTCACAAATAATAGATATTCAATGTGCTCATTAGGTTCAAATCGGAGACCCTTTCTCTCTTATTTATACTCTCCAAGTAGCTTCCTCAAGGGGTTAC
This sequence comes from Picea glauca, assembly GCA_000966675.3. Classification (NCBI taxonomy): domain Eukaryota; kingdom Viridiplantae; phylum Streptophyta; class Pinopsida; order Pinales; family Pinaceae; genus Picea; species Picea glauca. The sequence continues at coordinate 397,862 of JZKD02S1151289.1, forward strand.
CTTCTAACGAACTTTACCCAACTTACTTATTTTAGGGCTAACCCACTTCTAACCACTTGTCCACTTACAACCACTTTATCCACAACTAGTAAACTCTCCACTTCTAGTTGCAACTAATTATTTTTAATTACTTTTTTATTGCAACAAATTGACCCATTATTAACTCCTAGTTTCACCCACTTTGACTAATCAACTTCTTCTAGGAGTTTCTAGAATAATTAGACTTCTTTGACCTTCTAGGGGATTCTAGATAACTAATGAGGGTTCTCCAACTTTACAAGACCATAACTCTCTAATCGTGAGGAGTTATGTGATATTCCACATATCATTGTAAATGACATGCCATGTATTATCCATCTAAAATATTCTTACCTGCAAATATATTGATATTCATATCATTATACATCAACCAAACTTAATTCCCTTAACCATACTGTTGGGGATACCAAAATTTTCCACCAAACTTGCTTCAAGGATTGACATCAATGACAAACAACCTAATTAATCAATAATCCCCCCCTTTGGCATTGATGGAAACACTCTGATGCAAAACTGAAGTACCTTCTCCCCTCGTGACCATCACCCCTGTGACCATTTCTCCCTGTGGAATCATTCCTCTATGCTCTCTCCAAACATCTAACTCTCTCTCCATGCATCTGAAGAATATCTCTCCCTTTGACATCAATGGAAAATGTAACTACCCATCGGGGCTGCTCCCTCTGACTGAATTGTCCCTAGGGCTACTCCCCCTGACTGAACTCTCCCTAATACTGCTCTCTCAAAATGAACTGTCCTCTTTATGGTGCTTCCTCGTGTAAATATAAGACATATAAGATAAACATCCACAATAATTAATTTTGGAGTGGAAACTGTAGATTTTAACCCTTTACAATATTTTACTACAAACATATTTTCAATAAAAGAACATAAAAGACACAATGATAAATACACACATTACACAGATATTTTTCCCCTGGAAACCCAAATCGGGAAAAACAACATATTCTATATTCATTCATAGTGATACATTGTTTACAATACAATATACATATAGGATCCAATGACATACAAAACCCTAACTCAATGACCTGGATTAGTCAACATCCCTAATTCCTTAACTGGAAATAGAAAACCATCGAAAAAAACCATGTTCCTAAAAAACTCCCAACAAAGGACACATAAATCGAGGCAAAATGAAAAATGATGAAACAATGCACATGTTTCCCGAGGTCAAATCGCCCACCAAGAAATCTAAGGGGCACGTAATAAGTATAAATCCTTATTACTTAGAGTCCCTTAGTCTCTCACAAGGTTGATCGAGTGGAGTTTTGACTCCAAGGGTCATACAAACTTCCAAAAATAGTCATAGTCGAGTGACACCCTTGGAGCATGAAGGTGCGTTTTGAAGGGCATGTCGCGTAATTAAAATGTGAGTCAATAAATCTAGATGGCCTAGAGAATTTAATGAAACATTTAGACCTTGTTAGAACATAATATTAATTAACCAATAAATTATAAACTAGAAACCTAACAAGAGTCTAAGCCTAAGTTTAAGACTAAGTCTAAGTCTAAGTTTAAATGAGAGACTAAATAAAAATGTTAAATAAGTTAAAAGAATTGAGATAAAATCAAAATCTAGGAAAAAGAGTAATAAAAATTAGAGGTTGGGTAAAATGCACATGTGTGCATGAAAATAATAAAGTGGTTTTTAAAATAGAAAGAAATTAAAACATGAGATAATGGATGTACACATAGAGTAGCATCTTGAGTTCATCTCCCACAAATCCCAACTAAAAGAAGACTCCTAATCCAACTATAACTAAAATCTAGTTAGGGGACACTCATTAAATGAAAATTTGGGGAACAAAGGGACAACTAAGAGAAAAAATAGGAACACATTGGGGAGTGTGAGGGAAAATGGATTTTTAAATAAAATAAAAAGTGTAATTACTTGTGCAACTTGGGGAGAGTGAGACAAGCGTATGGGCAAATAATCACTAATAAAATAATTAAAAAGTTGAATTACTTGTGCACGTGGACAAGTGTCAATAAGAATTTACCTATAAAAGAAATGGGGTAGAAGGGGAATGGGATCCCTTTTTCTTAGTACTGTTATGCTGCCAAAATTTTGTTGAGTGTGTTTTACTTGTGAGAGTTGGGATACCAAACTTGTGGAAAGAGTGGAAGCTCTTCCTTGCGAGGCAAGCTTCGTAGCTATTGTTTTTTTCTAGCTTCTTGTGTGTGGTCCCTTTGCGGTTCGGGGGGCTAAGGGGGAATAAGAGTACCCCTAGAGTTAGTTGGGAGGTACCAGTGAAGTCTTGGGATTTGCAAGCAAGGGAAGGATGCTGCAAAATTATTGTTCAAGTTGAAGACAACCCTCTTACATCAACAATCTTGGTTATGATATTTATATATATTTTATTTATTTTTTAACATATGTATAACATGATCAGTATTTCAGGATGATTGTAATCAAATTGTATGATGATTAAGTGGGAATATGAAGGATTATTAAAGAAAAATTTTGGTTAATATATCTATATTACAATATAAATAAATTCATTCCTATATATATGATCAGATGCTTGTCTAAATTTTTTGTGTTAATGAATACAATTTTTATTTTATTTAAGAAAGGGTTCCGTGCGATTCCCAATTTCAAATTATTTTGAAGAGAATTGTTTTACGACATATTAAAACTAAATTACTAATAGAAGAAAAAGTCCTGTATGATGATATTATGCGATGACTGGTTGTATCGATACCTTATACAAATCTATGTGGAATCAATTGCTAAATTTTAATTAGATTCGAATTCTATTCTTACTATCCGTAAAAGCTAGATTAGTTCTCAAAAAGTCATTATGTATATAATCGTTGTTGATAAAATTATGGTCAAAGGAAGTTTGTTTTTGTACAAAGTTCCGATAAGATATTAGAATGAATCTAAAATAATTGTAAATATTTATCCCTTTTCTTTGCAACATTAGATTATAGAACGAATGTGTTGATAGAAAATCCTTAGTAACTGTACAGTAAATTGTAAATTTACTCTTTCACAGATGAGTTAATGTCTTGAAGAGTCTCTTTATTATTTAGGAAAAATCAAAACTTTTTTGGTTATTACTTATACTTCTTTAATGATATAATAATCATACAAAAACATAAAATCTTATTATTTGACTTGTTCCAGACTGTGAATGAACTCATCAATGTGATTTATGGGGAATTTTATTTGTCATTACTTCTTAGTTCAATTCCGAATTGGATTTTATGATTGAATTGATGTGTTAAGAAATGCTCGTACCCTTGACTCACGTTACTCCATTATGGCTTCTTAAACCTTCACTTATCATCATTTAAAGTTAGTTTTTCAAAAAATAACTCATAGACGTTACTTGAGTTCAATTGAGCCTATCACAAGTGTTAAGTTAACTAATATCCAATGGTGTTCAACACCGTGCCTTTGCGTAATGGGTTCATTGAGTGAGTGCCAATCTTTTACTAATTAAAATAGAGTTTTACTGGAACCCAAGTTTGGCAGAACGTTTGTATCTTGTAACAATGATTTTTTTTTACCTGTTACTCTCAGAAATCGGTTCCACCTTAACCCTTTCCAAATGACTGCTCATAATTCTTTAGATCCTTCCGCCTTCGGTTGCAAAAGTTGTCCTTAAGTCAACATTTTTGTGTTTCAGGTAAATAATGGTTGCACTACTAACCAACACATGCGTCCTGTCACTTCCTTCCTTAACTAAACTCGTAGTCTCTGATAAGTAAATCCGATTGATGTCGACTCATGCTGAGTCAAATTTTAGTTCTTGCACTATCTAATCCATGGCATGACCACCAAATTTCCATGTTTTAGTTTTTCTCTACTTTACAAGCTCAAGAGGATGACTTCGAGTGATGGCTGAATCTTTGGTTCCATTATTTCGAAGATAATCATTTCACTTGATCACAAGTTAGTTTATTGAGAGTTTTTTTGGAGATTTGTTGCTACCCTCCATCCTTCAGGAGTTCTGTTCATAAATGTAACATCCTGCTCTTGCACACACTGAGTGAACTTATTCTTTGAGGACACTTTCTTGCAAGTGATCTAAATTATTATACTATTGGCTGTTTGATTATGATTATGAGGAATTATGGATATGATGATATGTTATTTTGTTGTAGTGACATAGATAGGTGATATTGATTGGGTTCTCCTGAGTGTGAAAGACTTTGGACCTCGAGGATGTAGAGGCATCGATGAAACCCCTTGGACTCTGGATCAAGTCAGGAAGTGGACTATTGGGGTTTTATTGTTGTTGATATGACATATGTACATATGATTAGATGTTATGATGATTGATTATTATTGCTGACATGATTCGTTGATGATGCAGGATGACGATATCTTGCCGACCAGACTCACATGTGGAGTAGAGGGGTCATGCACGACAACCAAAGACTTTGAGGGAGAGGTGTGGGATTAGCCCTGCCATATCCTACTAACACTTTCATCGTGGCTCGAACTATAGGTTAACTATTATCTAGTTCGATAAGACCCACGATGTTGTGAGGGTAGACTGCGAAAATCACTCACAATAATTCTAAGGGGTGTGCAATAAGGCAGGGGACTTATTCCTTAGAGGCCCTTAGTCTCCCACAAGATCACATGGAAGAGTATTGACTCTAGGGGTTTTTGATGTCTACAAAGTCAATCAAAAGGCGAGTGGCACCCTTGGAGCACGTAGTGCGTCTTGAAGGGCACGTCGTGTAAGGAAACCATAAAGAGGCGAGTGGCACCCTTGAAGCACATAATGCGTCCTGAAGGTCACGTAATGCAAGGAAAATAGAAAGAGGCGAGTGGCACCCTTGGAGCACCTAGTGCATCCTGAAGGGCACGTCGCATTTTTAACTGGTAAGTGAATAAACCTAGACAGCCTTAAAACGAATGATGTGTTAAGTAAGTTTTAAAAACAATTTTCCTTAATAAAAATGTCGCCCAACCTAGTGAAATTAAAATCTAGGTCTAAGTAACACATGTGGTAAAAAATAATAATCATAATTAAACATGTAACAAGAAGGAGATAAGAAATTCAAATTAAATTTTAAAATCAAATTATAATGGGGTAAATGATTGTTTTATCTACATATGCTAAATTAATTTTTAGTTAAAAAGAAAAATGGGTAAATGGTTGTTTTTCTACACTTACTAAATTGATTTTTAGTTAAAAAGGGAAAAGAGGGAAACTTAAGAGAAATAGGAAACTAAAGGAAAAAGGGGAAACCTAAACAAAAGGGGAAACATAAAGAAAAGCTGAATGTCTAACTTAGTAAGGAATCTTCCTTGGGAACTTTCTATTTTTGAACTCAACTAGGAATTTAGTAAGACACAAGTCATTTAAGAAGTGTAAGGGAATTTTTGGACACCTAGGAGCGTTTTTAGTAATGCTTTTAGGTGGGTGAGGGAAATAGGAATAATTAATTAATTAATAAAATTGAGTTTTTGGTGCAACTAGGGGATTGGTGACATGTGTACGGGGGAGGTTTTTCCTAATTAATTAAACGGAAATGAAATTTGATGAGAATTTGGGAAACTAATTACTTGAAAAAATCTATAAAAAGGAGGGAGGAGGAGGAGTATGGATCTGATCTTTATGTGTAACGTTACACTGTTGAATTTTTGTCTTGACTGAACTTATCTTGTGGGAGTTGGGATACCCAACTCGGGTAACGAGTGGTAGCTCGACCTTGCGAGGTGAGCTGGGTGCTAGTGGTTCTCTTGTATTGTGTGTGTGGCCCCTTTGTAGCTCGGGGGGGTCAAGGGGAAGACGGGTACCCTTAGCATTGACTGGGAGGTACCGGTGAGGTCACATCGATCGACAAGTGGGAGTTGGATGGAGCACGCGCGGAACAATGAATCGGAGTTGTCGCATTTGGCTACGATACGCATGTGTTTATTTTTGAATGGTAGATTAGTATTGTTCTTGCGTTTTCATTATTGTACTTCTATTGTGTAAAGAATTGTGTTTTACCCAACGTTTTTAATCAAGGAACTTAAAGTCATCCCAGCCTTACGCTCACTACATTTTGAGTTGATTTCCTTGGCAAACCCAAACCCTAATTGCTATGACTGTTCTGTATTTGTTTTATTGATTATTACGAAGAATTTTGTGGTTTTCCCTTACCCCTTTAGTCATCAGTCTGTGCCTGAGAAGTTGGCCAAGAGTCGAATCGATGGTCATCACTTTGGTGTTTAAAGACCTATAGATTTAAATGCCCCACTTTTCTATGCATGGATTATGACCGAGGGATAAATTTTTGCTCATTTGTCTATCCCTTACTTATCCCTGCATTTATGAGAACAAGCATACTTGCGTTGATTGATTTATTGCAGAGTGATTTATCTTTGCGTCTTTTGTTGGATTATCTCTGTGCCTTATCTCTGTGATTTCTGGGCATATTACCCAGTGCTTTATTGGTATCACTCATGCAATTTTATTGATAAACCCAAACACTTTTTCAGTATCATCTCTGCGATTTTTGTGATGAATCCCAGTGCTTGGTTGGAAATTTTGTCTGTGATTACATGTAGTGACTGCGATGTAATAAAATGACAACGTTTTTGGGAGGCAGTGACTGCTATTGAAATTTTTAGTAACTGCGATTTTATTGTTGTAACAATGTTTTATGTACATCGAATTGAATTTACCCCAACAATGTTACATGGCTGAGAGTTGATTGATAGAGTTCATACCCCTTTCTTTTCACGAATTTACCAAACGATTTTCATTGGTTGATGTACAGGCATTTTAATCAACCACAAAATTTTACTAGCGTGTTTCTTTGAATGTTGTACCTGATTTTTAATCAACCAAAAACTTTTACCAGTGTGTTTCTTGAATTTTGTACTTGAGTTTTAATCAACCACAAATCCTTTACCTATGTTTTTCATTGACTGCTCCACATGCATATTAATCAACCACAAGTTTTTACCGTGAGAATGATTGTGTTTTTACCATAAGTTTGGCTGCATTTTTTACCCTGAGATTGATTGCGTTTTTACCATGAGATAGACTGCATTTTTACCATAAGATTGGCTGCGTTTTACCCGGTGAATGATTGCGCGTTTACCATGAGAATGTCTGCGTTTTTAATATGTAATGACAAACAGTGTTTTAATGACAACCAACATTCAACATTTTTAATATATAATGACAACCAACATTTTTAATATGTAATAACTCTATCTGTGAATGAACGTGTTTTAAATGACGGTTCAACAATTTTATATATCCTCTGGTAGTGAATCCCCTTGATTGATAGATAGAGGTTATATTCTCAGTGATATTCATGAATTTGATAGAGCTGTATCCAAGAGCGATATCCCCTAATTTTATGAATGACAACGAGTTGATGGCTACATTTTGACTATGTATTTGGTTTGGTGAATCTATTTCATTGTATGATTGTGTATTTGGTAGCAATTGTGATTGTGCATTGGTGGCATTGTGACTGTATAATAGTTGATCCTTTTGATGACTGTGTAAATATTGTGTTTTAGTGAGGAATAGTATCAAAGGATAGCGAGTTGAATATTTATGGTCAACGATTTATTTGTAATGTGGGTGACTGCGATTTGAAGGTTTTTATTGTCAGCGGATTATACATTAACTACAACAATGATAAATTGTAAACTCTGTGAATTTCTTTAATTACACAACTACCTGTGTTAGACAACATTTTAATTAATAGACCGCTTTATGGTTGGTATACTGCGTTTTTATATATATATATATATGAACAGTCTCATGTGGTTAATAGACAACGATACCACTCTTGGTAGACAACATTATCTTTGAGGTTAGACAACAATAGCATATAACTGTTAGCCAGTGAAATACTATTGTTTTCTCAATAAGAACAACTTCACATAAACCTTCTTCATCGTGGAACTTTTAATCCAACTTTTTACTTACACTTAAAAACCTTAAAGAATTTACCCTTTTAAGTAAATTGAATCTGGAAGAAAATAGAAGTAGATTGTTATAGAATATAATAATCTTTATTAAGGTTAAATGATGTAATTTTTTTAAGATTTATTGATTTTTATTAAACGTAATAGGATTATCATTGTTGGAAAGAGTTATAATTGTTGGATTACTAGGATTGTTAGAAATAATGATTTATTTGCGTAGTAAATGATTATCTTGTGTAAGCTTAATGGTCGAGGGATTAGTAATTTTATCAAGTAAACTATTAATAATTAACAATTAATTGGTGACTATGTGTCTTGCGCCTAAAGTCGAGATGGAAAGGGTGGTTGGTCATAGTCGTTTCACCATACAGGTTGCCTTGTAGGAAACAAGAATCCTCCGGTCACTCATGCAAATTTAAATCGAGTGATGACATCTTGCGCCTTATCAACTTGTTGCTTGGGTGCGTGGGTACAGTCTCCTTGTCAGTTAATTAGGTCTCCTAGCGCATTTGATTTTCTTGGGATATTGGTCTAGGAATGTTTCATTGCGCCATGGTTATTGTCACGCCTATCACTGGGTGATGGCATGATTTATGATGAGGGGATCATCGTGCTCCTTGACGGGTAGAGGCGAAGGATAACATGGCCGGAGTCTATGCTTCCCGATGTAGACGTTGTTCATTGTATTTGAGGTTGACACTTGGTTTGTAACACCTTAACTCATTTGGTTTTACGCGCCGTAGAGATTTCCAGTTACTGGTCGTCAAGTTGTTGTGTCGGGACTGTTGATGTTTTCCTTTAGCTTGTAGGTGTCGACTTCCTTGTGTCGAGCGGGTAGCCATTTGTTTGCCTTTGTTTATCACATGTTTCGTCCAGTTGCATGATGTGTTAGTATGTTGGGTCGTTTTTTTCTGTTTCCTGTATTTGTAAGTTGTGTTCATTGTCAAGCTGTGTCGTTTAACTGTTGTCGTCATTTCCTTCCTACCTAAAAAAAAAAAAAAATGCACTTTTATGTCGCTTGTAGTCGTAATGATTGGGGACCTTACAATAAATTTTCCTTTAGTGTGGTTAAGATCCTCGTTTATGTAATGTCTTAATTTATGTCATCCTAACTTTTGATTTAGTGAACCACATTTCATCTCTCCTTCGATCTATAAGGAACATACTTCCTTATATATAAACTATGTTTAAATAATGTCGAATTATTACTAGAATCCATGCATTCTTGTGCACATAAAAATACTTTTAGTAAACTAAGCTCATCCTTACATTAAAACATATCTCTCCATATATATAGCATGAAAACCATTATTTATAAATAATCTACGTTCATAAATGAGTAATGAAAAAATGCACTACTTTAGTTATTATCAGTGCGTATTTGCGTTTATGTATTTAAGTTAAAAAAAATGATTATGTTGTGACACCTCTTGGGCCTCACGAAGGAGTAAATATGATAGCTTCTTATGTAATAAGTAATAGTTATGATGTCCAATAAACATTAAGACCACTGGATTTTTCATCCTCGCATTAAGTGATTGACTTAAAGTTAGTGGAATTCATCAGTTGCTTTTCAGTTAAGTTAGAGCGCATGGGCGTTAGCTGAATAAGATAAGTACCTAATCAAAACTTTTACCATTAGAGTACTTAACTAGTATACAATTTGATGCCTTCAATTCTTTAGTTGTCTAAGAGTTGAAATGTAAGTTTTACTTGTGATATAGTCAATCCCTTTAAGGGATTAACAATATTTGAAATTATCTAAATCTCAAATAAGTGTTTATGATGTTCTATTAGTTATCATTGCACATTTTGTATGCTCAGTATTACGGTTCCCTTGATGTTGGATCAATTGGATAATTATATATTAGACTTGGGTTATCTAATTAATGTTATCACATCTAATGACTATGAAATGAAGTTGTGTAAATTGCTTAACCTTGGGTTTAAAAATTAGTGTGCTATTTGCGCCACCTAATAGTATTTTATGATTATCATGTATTATTGTAATTGAATATTTATAAGATGAAAATAGTTGCATTATGTTTGTTACACCATTTTTAAATTAAAAAGAACAGAAAAAGAATGTATAATAAATATAATGCTACCTTTCATTTTTTATATAGTAAGTTCAATATATAGGGTTATTACATATGGTATCAGAGTGGGTTCAACCCTATGACATTGAACCATTATGCCTTCCGCTGTGTTAAATAAACGATTAAAGATGTATTAGTAATACATTTTGAAATTTTACATGGAGGTAATCATGGTTAAAGGACACAGGGGAAGCAAACGTCGTGGTGCAGGAGGAAGAGGTATGCATCCTCCGGTTGTATCCACGCCAGAGGGATCAAACCCTTAGGGAGATGAGGAAACCACTGAGTGGGAGAAGGTTGTTGCAAGAGATGTGGTAGGTATGATGAGATGATTCCAGAGGATGTTAGAGAAATTGATCATCCATATTGATCACGATGAGGGAAGAATGTATGTGCATACACAAAGAACTCAAGAATGTGAGTTTCCCGAGTTCTGGGGTGCCAAAGATGAGTTACCCTCCAAGGCATGGTTGGAGAACATGGCAATGTGATTCGTACTTTGTGATTACACCTCCAACATGAAATTACACATGGCAGTCTTTATGAAATATTTGACACCGACATCCACTATTTAGGCCATTTGACCAAGTTGAAATAGCCTGGCACAATGGTAGATTTTATAACCGCCTTTGAGCTCTTGGCTTTCAGAACATAGGGAATATTAGATGCCTTCTTTAGGGAATGTTTCATTAATTACCTAAAGGATGAAATTCGAGGCCAGGTCATCATGGCTCACCCTCAGACTTGGTTGGAAGCTATTAAACACATCAAAGAAGCACAATTTTTTTTTTCCCAGAACCAAAAACCATATTTTATTCCTCGCCTTCGACCTACCAATCCTACCCCTCCTACCATGCCTCTAAAAATCTAAAAATTAACTCAGGCATGAATAACTGAACACCAACTCAAGATTCTTTCCTATCATTGTGATCAAAAATATTTTCTTAGGCACAAGTGTAAGGAACATAATATTTTTATGCCCATTTCTTAGGATGTTGCTGAAGAGGAGGATGAATCCTCCCTCATGGAAGAGATACCCCCAAGATATGATACTACTTCGCTCACTGACCCACTATAATTTGAACCACTAATTTCGCCGCATGTCCTCACTGGCTTCTCTACTCCCCAAACCGTCAAGCTAATTGGCCACATTAAGCACATGAAAGTCATCATCCTTGTTGAGAGTGGAAAGACCCATAATTTTATTCACTGCCATATAGGCCAGGAAATCAATTGCTATATCCTTGTCATCAACAATTTTCAAATCATGATTGCCAATGGTGGTTTCATGAAATGTGGTAGGTGTTTTGAAAATGTGCTCTTACAAATTGGTTAGTATAACTTGGAATTTCATATGTTTTTTATCCACATGGGTAGTTGTGATTCTGTGCTCGGTGTTGAATGGTTACGTAATATGTGCCTCATTCTCATGGAGTTTAATGAATTAACCATGCAATTCCAATAGGAGAAACAACAATATAAGTTCCAAGGCATTATATAAACCTCCCTGGAGATCATTAGTTCCCATCAAACATAAAAGATCCTAGAAAAAGGTCATTTGGGCATTATTGCACAACTTCGTTCCATTCAAGAAGTTGAGATTTCCTCTGTGCATCCTGACGTCTAATCTTTCCTCTCCAAACACCAAGCTATTTTTCCCACTCCCCATGGACTTCCCCCTTACCGTGGTTTTCATGATCATTCCATTCCTCTCATCTCGGGAAATCTTCCTCCCAATGTTTAACCTTATTGTCATCCCTTTTCCCAGAAGAATGAAATTGAGAAAATTGTTCAAGAATTGCTCAATGCAGGTGTTATCCGTCATAGTAATATCCCATATTCTTCTCTTGTGTTCATGGTACTCAATAAATAAGGCACTTGGTGCATGTGTCTAGACTTTCGATCCCTTAACAAATTCACCATCAAAGACAAATTTCCCATTCCTGTCATTGATGATCTATTAGATGAATTGAGCGGTGCTCAGTAATTCACTAAACTTGATCTTCATTCTGGCTAACACTAGATATGTATGAAAGAGGAAGGAATTCCCAAGACTACATTTCAAACTCATGAGGTTCACTATGATTTCTTGGTAATTCCCTTTATCCTGTGTAATTCTCCCTCCACTTTCCAAAGTCTCATGTATCATGTCTTCTGTCCTTTTCTCTGTCATTTTTACCTAGTTTTCTTAGATGATATTCTCATCTATAGTAAAAATTTTCCTCTCCCTAAAAATATTAAGAGTTTGTGGGGTTTTCTTGGTTTAACATTCTATTATCACAAGTTTTTTTATAATTATGGAAAAAATGAATCACCTCTCATTTATCTCCTTAAAAAGAATGCTTTCACTTGGACTCCAACAACTGATCAATCCTTTCACACCTTGAAAGAGGATATGTGCATGAATGATGTCCTGGAACTTCCTAAATTCACAAATACTTTTGTCCTGGAATGTGATGCCTAGGTGAAAAAAAATGGGGCAGTCCTCATGCAAGATGGTAGGCCTTTGACCTTCACTAGTAAACAAGTTTTGGAGATACATGTGGGCAAGTCCATTCATGAAAAGGAAATGTTGGATATTCTACATGCTGTGGATCTCTGACATCCTTATTTATTGGGGAAATGCTTCCAAATTAAAAATAAGCATCAATGCCTCAAGTATTTTCTGAAACAACGAATTTCATCCTCAGAGAAACAAAAATGGGTGACCAATATTTTTGGATATGATTACGAGATCATTTACAAGAAGGGAAAATAAAATGTGGTTGCTGACACTCTTTCAAGGAAGTATGAAGAAAAAGGGTCCCTCTTTTTCCCCTCCTTCATTGTACCATATTGGCTCCAAGATGTTCACCAGGAATTGCTGCAAGACCCCAAACTTTCTCACATGATCCAAAAATTGCAACACCATTCTCTAGCTTCTCCATGGTACTCTTGACACAATGAAGAGATTCACTACAAAGGCCATCTGTATTTAAGCAAATAGTCACAACTTGAATCAACTATTCTTTCTGAGCTTCATGCTTCACCCATAGCTGGGCATTCAGAGCTTATCAAAACCTATGAACTATTAGAAAAATATGATCACAAAGAAATAAAATAAAAAAAGTGAAGAAACAAAACATAGAAGATATACAATACAATAGAGACACATATATACATGATTCATCCAGTGTGGGATACATCTACCAGATAAATTTCCAGGTCCTTCATTTTTTATTATCTAGAAAATGAAGGGATACAACCTACAACATACCCACTGCAACTTCCTCTTCTTTCTCTCACAATATCCTCTCTCAGAATATAATATTCACTCGCTCACCTAG
>JZKD02S1151289.1:537715-567322 GCA_000966675.3 Picea glauca
AAGGTGGGCATGATCACATAAGGGATGTATCCCATATGTACTGATGATAAAGTTGATTAGTTACCTTGAGAAGTATATGGACATGTGTAAACCTCTCCTAAACCCACCACCCTTGTTTTGTTTGTTTTGGGCCTGAGTTTTCTTGGGGGTTTTGTATTTTGTCTTAGGGGTTAATATAAGAAATATTAATTAATATAATTTATAAATATATTTAATTAATATTTATATTAATATTTATATTAATTAAATATATTATTTTTAATAATATTTCTTTTATCCTAATCCCTACCCAAAAGTATAAATAAGAACCCCTCTCCCTCCTGTCAAATACTCATCTTTTCTTTTCATATTGGCGGATTACTTTATGGTTTGTGGCCTCCTTGGATAATCTAGTGGCCTCCTTGTAACAGTCTTTGGCCTCCTAATAACAATCAACGGCCCTTGTGACAGTGTGTGGCTCCTTTGAGGAAGCTTGCGGCCACCTTTGTGGTAGTGAACAACCTTCTTGTGATAGTTTTTTTCCTCTTCATCTTGTTGCGAGGTGTTATTTGAGTTTTTGCTGCTGTGTGGAAGATCAAGGTGCCCTTTTCTCTGGTGGGAATGATGTGATTTCAGCTTACCCTATTTGTCACTTTCTATCCCTCTTCTTTCATTAACAAAACCCTCTTTGAAGGTTGTCGTCCCCTTGATCTATATTGTTGAGGGGCATAGCACCCTGGTAAGGTAGCAGAACCTTTACTTCAGGTAGTTGTCCCACCTTTCTGGCAACCACTCTTATATGTGAGGGTTTGTAGGGTTTTGAGTATTCTAGGGTGAAGGTTTTGATCAGTCCTATACTTCTCTTGATGTGTGATCTGTCCCTAGAGGCAGATCCATGACTCTAGACTTTATTCTGCGCATACTACAGTGGATTCTCATCCCTCATTTGTGTCATGTTATGCTTCATGCTACAGAGGTAAGAAAATATCAAGGTAAGCTGCTGGCTCACAATTTTTGAATTGTTTAGATCTAGATCTACTCATTCTAATTCAGATCTAATTGTTCAGAAATAATTTTATGGCTATATTGTTTTATACTGTTCAGATCTACTATATTGTATTGCTCAATGTTTAGATCTATTAGTTCAAATCTAATTGATGTATATACTCAGAAATATTGTTCAGAAAGTTAGATCTATTGTTATGCTTACTCAGAAAGATAGATCTATTGTCATGCTTACTCAAAAAGTTAGATCTATTGTTTTCCTATGGTTTAGATCTATTGATTTGCTTACTCAAAAACTTGATCTATTGATTTTATTACTTATATTTCTATGTTTCATATCTAAGTTTCAGATCTACTATCTTCCTATTGATTTCTATTCTATTTAAGATCTACTATGATCTTGTTGATCTGGTTTTTCTGAAATTTGAAAAAGGTATACTTTTTGTTTGTTCTCCCTAATTCTAACATGGTATCAGATCTTAGGGAATGAAAAGATCTCAAGTGTGCAGACTTGAGCCTGCATAGATCCTATTCTTAGAATTTGTTTTGTAGATCAGAAATAAGCAATGTCCTCCTTTGTGTATTTGAGAAAGGGAACATGGTTTCCTTAATGATAAGCTACAAGGTTTAGTGTCAACCTTCACTCTCATTAACAGTCTTTTCATCCTAGACCTGAAATATCTTAGGAAAAGGTAATTGTTTAATGCTCATTTATGCCTTTGGAAAGGAATTTGATTTATTGTCATTTCCCTAAATTCTAACATTTAGAAAATGACTAGAATAGATTGAACTTAAAAAAAAGTTCAAAATTTAATTGTTAGTCAAGGTCCAAGGATGATACCTATTTCCACGTGCTAAGCATTGTTATTTCAAAGGAATTGGTGTAGAGACTTCATCTAGCATGTATCCTAGCCAACAGAAAGATACTCCTTGGAAACTGTTTCTGCACATCTAAACCTTTGTGTCTCTATCAGACTTGGAAAGTTTGAAGGTTGTTAACTTTGTTTTTAATTAGCAAGTGAAATCTGAATGACTGTGGCAAGCTCTACTTGAGTTGAGAATTTTTTGTCTCTTTAGTTTGGCCCCTGCTTTAACAAAGCCCTTTCACCACACCATGCTTCTCTCAATCAGAGCTACTTCTATGACATAGAAGATATCCATTTCACGTTTTATTTTTGGACTAATTAATATGGAGAGGATAGTGAAAGACTATCTGGTTTATTGTCTTGTACACTTGTGAGATGCAAATTTGGATGCCAAAGAAAACCTTTTGGATCTTTGGTGGAGTTACCAATGCTAGTTAGCAAATATCTCTGGTTTTTAAAGGGGGGGGTGGGGCGACTCCTAGTAATTCCTCTAGTTTACACCTGATTATCTATTTGATTTTTAAGACTTTTCTCTTCTCTTGTTTGACTGATGATAACTCTTGCCCTCTCTCACTTCTGAGTTAGGCCTAGTTAGTTAAAGGTCTGATACATAATGTTTGGGACTGTAACCATCATCTTAAGACCATAAGTGATAGGATTAAGCTTTTATAATGTTATTGTTACTAATGCTTGGTAAGTGCTCAACTTTCTTTTAATAAGATTTTGGTAAAATACAATAGCTTTGACGGAATCACTGGTAAAGGAATTTTAATGGGAAACTATGTAACTTTAGTAAATGACAACACCCTATGTACTTAATAGTCATCCATATGTTTTTTACTACAAAGAGTACACAAGATTTAAAGTTAACCACAATACATTGAGTGGTGGAAACTTGGAAATGACTTTGGTATTTGGCTTTGAGGAAAACATGTGTGGGCTGATTTTTGTAAGAACATAATTTGGACAATGCAGTCTTTGGCCTCATTCTTTAAGACCTATTGTTTGCATATGGATGAATAATGTTTTATCCAAAGGATAGTAGGATAACCACTTAAGGATATTGGAATTACTTGAACTAACAGATTTATATCAAACATCTGCATACAGAGAAGAAGTCCTAGATAACTAGAATTAGTAACAGGCTACAAAGTTCAAGTATGTCTTAAGCCTAAGCAAGTTTCATGGATACTCCTTTTTACATTCATTCTTGTGACTACAAATGACAACAAGAAAGACATGTTTACCTTCTTGTCATCTTTATGTATCCATGTCTTAATGGAATACTGTCAGAATCGCATGTGAATTTTTGTTATATGACCAAGGAAGTTGTGATCTCTTCACTTACTTATTTTGGATGTAAGCTAGGTCTTTCTCCCTGGTTTGGAAACCCCAATCTATTGGTCTTTTATCTCTGATATAAAAGACAACATGTAACCTTTGGGTTATTTCCTTGGTTAAAAAGTCCAACAAATTATCTTGGCAGTTGGGGTTTTTTCTTCGTTTTGGGAACCCTACAGATATCTCTTTTTGAGAGTCGTTAGATTGTAATTGATCCATTATCCTTGGCACGGGAGCTCAAGAAGTCTGACTCATCTTTTCATATTTGGTACTGGCACCAAGAACATCTTGAAGAGATATGACACCAGAATAGAGTCAAAAGATCTTATAGGTTCAAAGGGAGCCAATTTGCACATGACAAGGAGGCAAAAATTTTATGAGACTCAAAGGGAGAAGTCCCTGCATATTAGTTAGTCCATGACCTATAGCAGAGATGGCAGATTAGTAGAGTCAAGGGTTACTATTTGTTTCTTTTAAAGAAATTTTCTATTAAAAGGAAAGTTGCCTAGTGCTGGGAAATACTAAAGAAAGAAAAAAAGAATTCAGCACCTAAGGGTATTTTTCAAAGAAAGCAAGAAACCAGATAAGTACTCTGGTCTTATAGATAAATTGAATCTTGTGATTGATTTAGAACCTTCCACATTTTAAGTGTGGGAAGATGCCTTGATAAAAGAATATTAAATCAATTACGAGGAATTATGTATGGGCATTGTTTTCAAATACCTCGTGACAAATCATTGGTAACCTCCAATGACTGTATAAGATAAAGCCTACAACAGATGATTGTATTGAGGTTAAATTTGTGACTCATGATTTCTCTCAAAAAGAAGGGATTATCTATGACAAGATCCTTACTTCCATCAGGATCTTTTGTCGCAGTCTTTGATTTGGAAACTTCATCTAATAGATGTTAAGTTTTTTCTTAACAGAGAAGTTAAACAAGAAGCTATCCATGGGAATGAATCCCATATATTATAACAAGCTACGAGAGCTTGGTATGAAAGTATCGACAGTCTCTCTAGAGAGTCTAGGCTTTACCCTAAGTATTATAGATACCAATCTTTATATAAAGATTATTCAAAATCATCATGTTATCTTAGGATGATCTGTTCCTTATAGGAAATGAAATATTTGATAGCTCAGATTAAGAGGGATCCCTTCATCAAAAGTTGAAATAAAATACTTGGGTATTTTTAAATTGCTTTCTGAGCTTATAGGTGTGGCAGAAATCGGGTGAGATGGTTCTCTCACAAGAGAAAATATGTAGTTAATGTGCTTTGCAGATTTGGCATGATGGACTGCAAGTCCATGACCACTCCAATGATCTTTAATCGAAAGAAACTACAAGATTAGGTTACTGGTTCAAAACCAAAAGACCCCACTTTATATTGGCAGATCATTGGGTCATGGGTATTTGATATATCTCGTACATACGAGACCAGACATCTGTTATGCGGTAAATTCTCTCAGCCAGTTCATCTGTGAACCAGAGCATATACATATGCTTGTTGTAAAGCTTATTCTGATATATGTTTGGGGAACTATAGCTTATGGTCTCAGATACACTTCCAGTGGAGGTGTAATGCTCCATGGGTTTACAGATTCAGATTGGATGGGCAGTACAGTGGATTGGATGAGCACTTCCAAATATTGTTGTAGTTTGGGTTCAACAATGATTTCCTGGTCCAGCAGGAAACAGGGCTCCATATCCCAAAGCACTGTAGAATAAGAATACATTGTTGCAAGTGCTGCCAGTAGAGAAGTAGTGTGGCTTAGGAAGCTACTTTTAGACTTGTTCAGTTCAGATCTTTAACCCATATTCATTCATTGTGACAATCAGAGTTGTATAAAGCTCACGGAGAATCCAATGTTTCACGACAGGTCGAAACAGTGAAGTTAAGCAAGAAGCTATCCATGGGAAAGAATCCCATATATTATAACAAGTTCTGAGAGCTTGGTATGAAAGTATCAACAGTCTCTCTATAGAGTCTAGGCTTCACCATGAGTATTGTAGATACCAATCTTTATATAAATATTATTCAAAATCATCTTGTTATCTTAGGACGATCTGTTCCTTACAGGAAAGGAAATCTTTGATAGCTCAGATTAAGAATGAGATCTTCAGCAGAAGTTGAAATAAAAGACTTGGGTCTTTTTAAATTACGTTTTGAGCTTAGAGGTGTGGCAGAAACTGGGTGAGATGGTTCTCTCACAAGATCAAATATGTAGTTAATGTGCTTTGCAGATTTGGCATGATGGACTGCAAATCCATGACCACTCTAATGATATTTAATATAAAGAAACTACAAGATCATGTTACTGGTTCAGAACCAGAAGACCCCACTGTATATTGGCAGATCATTGGGTCATGGGTCTTTGATATATCTCATACATACGAGACCAGACATCTGTTATGCAGTAAATGCTCTCAATGAGTTCATCTGTGAACCGAAGCATATACATATGGTTGTTGTAAACATTATTCTGAGATATGTTTGGGGCACTATAGCTTATGGTATCATATACACTTTTAGTGGAGGTGTAATGCTCCATGGGTTTACAGATTCAGATTGGATGGGAAGTACAGTGGATCAGATGAGCACTTCCGGATATTGACACAGTTTCGGCTCAACAATGATTTCCTGGTCCAGTAGGAAATAGGGCTCCATAGCCCAAAGCATTGTAGAAGCATAATACATTGTTGCAAGTGTTTCTAGTAGAGAAGTAGTGTGGCTTAGGAAGCTAATTTTAGGCTTGTTCAGTTCAAAGCTTGAACCCAAAGTCATTCACTGTGACAATCATATGTGTATAAAGCTCACCGAGAATCCAGTGTTCCATGACAGGTCGAAACACATTGGGATGAGATATCACTATGTCTGGGACATGGTACAGAAGAACATTCTCATCATTTAGTATGTTCTGACAGCATAACATATGACAGATATTTTCACCAAGCCACTGTCCCTAACAAAGTTTGTATACTTTCGTGACAAGCTTAGTGTAGCTGAGAATGCCTCTCTTACTGAGAGGGAGTGTTGAATTTAAAGAAGCTGCAAGAGCCATTATCTGGGAGGATGGTAAAGACCCTAGCTAAGATCTAGGGCCCCCTAGTGCACTCCCATGGATTTTTTCTGGGACCAAATAGTCAAAGTCATGGAAAAATACCCTTGTAAGGGACCCCAGTAGATGACTGGGGTTCTTGTTTTGGGACCAAGCAGCAAAATACCCTTGTAAGGGCCCCCAGTAGATGAATGGGGTTCTTGGTCTGGGACCAAGCAGTGAAGACCCTTGTAAGGGCCCTCAATATATGACTGGGGTTCTTGGTCTGGGACCAAGCAACAAAAAACCCTTGTAAGGCCCCCCAATAGATGATTGGGGTTCTTGGTCTAGGACCAAGTAGTAAAGACCCTTGTGAGGGCCCCCAATAGATGAATGGGGTTCTTGGTCTGGGACCAAGAAGTTAAAGTCCCTAGATATGTCTAGGGCCCGTGGATATGTTCTAGGGTACCCATGTCTGGGACATGGGTTGATCCTTGGTCTTATACCTTGGTAGATAAGACCCCATAAATTTTCTAGAGCAACATGGTCCTTGATCAAGTGTTTGTTGGTGTATGACCCTCCTTTGAAGGTGGGCATGACCACATGAGGGATGTATCCCATATGCAATGATGATAAAGTTAATTAGTTACGTTGAAAAGTATATGGACATGTGTAAACCTCTCCTAAACCCACCACCCTTGTTTTGGTTGTTTTGGGCTTGAGTTTGCTTGGGGGTTAATATAAGAAATATTAATTAATATAATTTATAAATATATTTAATTAATATTTATATTAATTAAATATATTATTTTTAATAATATTTAGTTTATCCTAAACCCTACCCAAAAGTATAAATAAGAACCCCTCTCCCTCCTCTCAAACACTCATCTTTTCTTTTCATATTGGCGGATTGCTTCTTTATGGTCTGCAGCCTCCTTGGATAATCTAGCAGCCTCCTTGTAACAGTCTTTGGCCTCCTAATAACAATCAACAGCCCTTGTGATAGTGTGTGTCTCCTTTGAGGAATCTTGCAACCACATTTGTGGTAGCGAACAACCTTCTTGTGACAATTTTTTTCCTCTTCATATTGCTACCAAGTGTTGTTTGAGATTTTTTTGTTGTTTGGAAGATCAAGGTACTCATTTCTCTGGTGGGAATGATGGGATTGATGCTTACCCTGTTTGTCACTTGCTAGCCCTCTTCTTTCATCAACAAAACCCTCTTTGAAGGCTGTCATCCCCTGGATCTGTATCATTGAGGGTTGTAGCACCCTGGTAAGGTGGCAGATCCTTTACTTCAGGTAGTCGTCACACCTTTCTGGAAACCACTCTTGTGTGTGAGGGTTTGTAGGGTTTTGAGTATTCTAGGGTGAAGGTTTTGATCAGTCCTATACTTCTCTTGATGAGTGATCTAACCCTAGAGGAAAATCCATGGCTCTAGACTTTATTCTGAGCATACTACAGTGGATTGTCATCCCTCATTTGTTTCACGTTGTTCTTCATGCTGCAGAGGTAAGAAAATATCAAGGTAAGTTGTTGACTCACAGTTTTTTAATTGTTTAGATCTAGATCTACTCATTCTAATTCAGATCTAATTGTTCAGAAATAATTTTATGGCTATATTGCTTTATATTGTTCAGATCTACTATATTGTAATTCTTAATGTTTAGATCTATTAGTTCAGTTCTAATTGATGTATATACTAAGAAATATTATTCATAAAGTTAGATCTATTGTCATGCTTACTCATAAAGTTAGATCTATTGTCATGCTTACTCAAAAAGTTAGATCTATTGTTTTCCTATGGTTTAGATCTATTGATTTGCTTTCTTAGAAACTTGATCTATTGATTTGCTTACTTAGATATCTATGGTTCAGATCTAAGTTTCAGATCTATTGTCTTCTTATTGATTTTCGTTCTATTTAAGATCTACTATGATCTTGCTAATCTAGTTTTTTCAGAAATTTGAAAATGGTATACTTTCTGTTTGTTCTCACTAATTCTAACACTTAGCAAGAACCCCTATGTTGGTACCATGCTATTTCAGTGTCCAGGTCTAGGAATATTCATAACTATTGTGAAAACTGTGAACATGTCAATGTTCAGCTAGTAGTGTAGCTTTCACCATCATCTAATTGATGATGCCATAAATTGTTATCTTCATCATTTTCACCAATAGACCCCAAACCAAAATCGTAAGGAATCCGCAGTTTTGCTTCAGAAAAAATCATAGGTATCATGTCATCTTGATGCTAGGGGAATCACACAAACTATAGCAAGAAATCAACGTCTACCAAGTTTGGCACCACACAACCTCCTCTGTCACACACCATTACACCACAACTGAAGAGCTTGACTCATCTCCTTGTACACTGTCAATTGTAACACCCCTATTTCCCCCAGTTTGTAAATATAATTATTATCATGACTAAAACAATTGACATGCATATTATGTGATCATTGAAAGACAATGGATCTTTGATAATTTAATGTATATATTTGTTTATTAATGCAACAGGGATATGTTGAACTACTATTGAAGGGATGGCCTTCATAGGTTACAATGTCATGAGATGAAAGGTGCAAGATGGAAGGTATTACTAGTTGAAATGACCCTGTCAGGAAGTACCTTGTCAATTTAAAAGCAAATGCAGACCGTGAACTGTCCTCAACCCAAAAAATTGATTACTAGTCAAGTTGGTAGTTGGGTAGTCTACTTCAAGAATCAATGAAGGATAAGTAGAAGTACCCATCAAGACGCTTCTGACATGATCCACGGGGTCTTGGGGAAGAATACATGAAAATTAAAGGGACAAAATATAGTAAGAGAGAGTGGAGACAAACATATAGACTCACTGTTGGGGAAAATTTTGAGCACTGGAGTGAAGAGAAGGAGAACTCTCTGGTGTGAGGAAAAGAGAAACAAAAGTGCAACAATAATATATGCTCCGTGGAAAATGTGCTTTAAAACCACTTATCCTCTCATGGCATCGTATCCTGGCTCGAGGGTGGTTGGTTGTAGTAGTGCATAGTGAAACCTTTCCTATGGTTGGGTGGAGAGTGGCACACCCTTCAACAGTTGCCAGTATATCCCAAATTTGTAGATAAGTTGTTAATTTTAGGGATGCTATTAAGTTCTTTTCAATTTACTAGACAATAATAGCATAAGTAGGATCACTAAGAGAAACACAATCACAAGGTACACAACATTTTATCCTGGGAAACCCTCATGGGGGACAAAACCTAGAAAAAAATTCCTTAATATAGATTGTCAATACAATGCCAAGATAAAAGACCAAACACTAGAAAATATCCAAGACTAAACAATGCACCTCTCTCTCCTTATTCTAACAACTGCAACTATCTCCAATACTTGCACACTATATGAGTGACTTGAGTGAGTGAGTGAATGAGGCACTATCCTCTCTTATTTATACTAGCTGAGGAGCGCTAGGGTTGTGTCTCTTCACCAAGTAGGACTGAATTCTTCAACTAGTGGTTAAAACCACTTTAAATAACACTAGGGGCCATCTTCTCAATTAACATCATATAAACATGGTTTGACCAATCCACAATAGGGGATTTGGTCATACATAAGTCCTGACATGATCAATCCACAAAAGGGGATTGATCTATTTAATAATAACTCAATTATAATTAGAATATACTTCGCAGTTACAATATTTTAACACTCTCCCTTAACAAGAAGGGTTTTCTACAATATCATTAGGAGAGAGAGAGGGAAACAACATCATCAACATCTGGAACATTGACTGACATATCAATAAATCATCGAAAGTTTTTCTCATCATCATTCACAACATGGAGCTGGAATAACATCATCATCATCATCGTTCACATCATGGAGCTGGAATCTGAAACATCAACATCAGTTAGTATAAAACTATAACAACAGCATCAACAACACTAGGATGATACACCAACATCATCAACAACATGAGGCTGGAGAAATAACATCATCATCATAGGGAAACATAATGAGGTAGGTGCAACAACAACATTTTGTGGTACTCTGACAAACCCTAGGGATCTGCCCATAAATCATAAGATTCCCTAGGATATAAAACCCTAACAGACCTACCATGTGGTACTCTGATAGGCCGTCCTTACTGGACCTTCGGGATCTGCCCAGGAATCAAAAGATTCCCTAGGATATAAAATCCTAAAGGAGCTACCACTACTGACCACAACTAACATATACATGCATAGGTACTCTAACAGACTATCCTTACCGGACCTTCGAGATTTGTCTAGGGATGATTAGTCCCTTAGGATATAAAATCCTAACTGATCTACCCGTTGTTGGTCAGGATACCATAGTATTATCAAAATCACTCCCCCTTTCGAGGGAGGTCCTTTCGGACTATACCAAGCTTGTCTCGAAAGTATTCAAACTTTACACGAGATAGAGGCTTGGTCAACACATCTACAACCTGCTCATCTGTGCTAACATATTGGATCTTTACAAATCCCCTTTGCACCATATCACAAATGTAGTGATACTAGATTTCTATGTGATTTGACTTATCATGGAACACAGGATTCTCCATCATCTTTATGCAACTATGGTTATCACATAGAATCACAGTGGATTCCATCTCCAGATCGAATAGACCTGTCAACAACTTCTAAAGCCATATGGCTTCACAACTGGTGGAACATGCAACAATGTATTCTGCTTCTGTTGTGCTGAGAGAAATACTAGATTGCTTCCTACTCTATCATGAAGTCATGGATGACCCAATATTGAAACAACATCCTGAAGTGATATTTCTATCAAAAACACTTCCAACCCAATCTGGATCAATATAACCAACCAGTCCAAAGTCACGATTTCCATTATAACAAAGACCAATGTCCAACATACCTTTAAGGTATCTCATCACATGTTTTGCAACAACAAGGTGAACATCTATAGGATCTACCAAATAATGACTCAAGGTGTTCACAAAAAAACATATATCTAGCATGGTATTCATTAAATACATCAATGATCCAATGATCTGTCTGTACAATGTAGAATCAACCAATTCTGACGAAGTATCAACCAAGAGCTTCAAATTTGTTTCCATGGGTGTGTTCATAGCTTTACATTCCAACATATCAAACCTCTTCAGTGTTTAAACTGCATACTTCCCTTGGTTAAGTAAGGTCTTCTCTAGGATCTGCCAAACTTTGAGACCTAAGAAATAGTGCATCAGGCCTAGGTCTTTCATATCAAATTATGCAGTGAGCTTCTTCTTACAATTAGTGATGATCTTTTCTTCTCTAGTTAAGAATAAGTCATCCACATACAACAACAATATAATTGGATCATCATTCATAACCTTGAATTATAGGTTAGAATCATCTGTACTTTTGGTAAAGCCCAAGATCGTCAGGAAACTGTCAATTCTTCCATACCAAGCTCTAAGAGCTTGGTTCAACCCATACATAGCCTTCTTAAACCTGCAGACATGAGTATTTCTATATTCAACATCAAACCCTTGAGGTTGTTATATATGCACTTCTTATTCAATAACACCATTTAAGAAGGTTGTTTTCACATCCATCTGGTGTAACTTCTACTTCATCTTGGCTGCAAGAGCTATGATGGTTCTGATAGAAGTGTATCTGGCTATAGGAGAAAACATCTCTTCATAATCAATGCCTTCCTTTTGAGAAAATCCACGAGCTACAAAACTTTCTTTGTGTTTTTCAATACTTCCATTTGCAACATGTTTTATCTTGTATAACCATTTGGAAGATACCACATCTTTGTTCTTCAGTCTCAGAAGTATTTCCCATACATCATTCTTTATAATAGATTGGTATTCTTTTGTTATGACATCTTCCCATTATTTCTTCTGAATGGATTTTTCAAAGAAAGTAGGCTCATTTTCTATGAGAGCACACATCAAAGCCATATAACTAGAGAATGGCTTAGGTTTCTTGATTTGTCTCATGGTTCCTTCTGGGGAACCATACTTCTCTCCATATTGAATATGTTCCCTTTCCCAAGCTGGCTTTCTCTTGTGAGAGATCGTCATTTGGTGAGCTTATTGAGATTCTGTCATATCATGATCTTCTGGAATCTCATCATCAAGGGTATTTGTAACTTCCCTCACTGGTTCTGCAACTCTGGGAGCTACATGCTCTTCTTCATATACTTCTTCAAGCTGGCATCTCCTTGATTTCTTGAGTCTTGCATATTCATCAAATATTACATCTCTATTGATATCAATATGATGGTAAGTTGGTATGTAAATTATGAAGGCCTTAGAGACCTCACAGTATCCAACAAATATTCCCTTCTTTCCTGAAGGGTCCATCTTGGTTCTCCTTTCTTTCAGAATGTGTACAAACACTGGACAACCAAATATCTTGAGATGGCTTACTTTTGGCTTCTTTTCGGAGAACATTTCTTTGGGGGTTTTGAATCCAAGTGCATTATGGGATAATTTGTTTTGGACATACACTGTTGTTCTTGTTTCTTCATCCCATTAGTGCATTGGAAGTTCTTGATCATGTATCATAGTCTTCACTGCTTCCATTATAGTTCTATTTTTTATTTCTGCTACACCATTTTGTTGAGGATTGTAGGGAGTGGTGAGCTCCCTCTTAATCCTGACATCTCTGCAAAAGCTTACAAATTATTTTGAGGTGTATTCTCCTCCATTATCTGACCTGACTATATTGATTTTTCTTTCAGAGAGATTCTCTATCAAGGCTTTGAATTCCTTAAATTTTCCAAACACTTCATCTTTTGATTCAAGAAGTAA
This sequence comes from Picea glauca, assembly GCA_000966675.3. Classification (NCBI taxonomy): domain Eukaryota; kingdom Viridiplantae; phylum Streptophyta; class Pinopsida; order Pinales; family Pinaceae; genus Picea; species Picea glauca. The sequence goes on from JZKD02S1151289.1 coordinate 550,728, forward strand.
ACCCAAGTCTTGTGAGAATAATCATCAATAAATGAAACATAGTATACATACCCACTAAGAGAGGTTGATGGGATTGGGCCACATACATCTGAGTGGATGAGCTCCAAGATTCCTTCTAATTTACTGTCGCTCTTCGGGAAAGGATTCGTTATGTTCTTTCCTTGTGCACATCCCTTGCACACACCTTCGTGATCAATCTTTAATTCTGGTAGACCTATAAATACCTTTCTTATATATGGTAAGGCTTTGTAGTTGATGTGAGCTAGTATTCTATGCCAAAGTTCACAAGGATTCTCAGTGGAGTGAGTCAAGGTTGCATATGAGTGACCTTTTAACTTATACATGCCACCTTCTTCTTTTCCAATAACAATTTCATATTCTATGGTTTTTACTTTAGGCCATATAATAACTTCACCATCTATGAATGCAAGCCTGAAACCTTTATTATCTAAATTTGAGATAGAAAGTAAGTTCTTTGGCAAACCTAGTACACATAGTACATCCTTAATCTTCATTGGGGTTCCTGAATCAAGTTTGTAAGTGGATTCTCCCACTCCTTTGATATGATACTGGTAATCATCTATGAGTGTAACTTTCTGGGGAAAGTTCTTTTCTGTAAGGATAGAGAGAATGTATCTCTAACATGTCATGTGCTTATATGCACCATTGTCTATGATCCAAGTGTCCTCTCCAGGTGACATAGATCCTGAGAGGGCGGAAAAGAAGACATAGTCTTCAATCTCTTCTTTAGTCAACTTTGTGGGAGGCTCATCATATTCAATTGCACGGGCATGGTGTCTTTTGTTATTTCTCTTCTTGTATTCTTCCCTTCTGGCAGGACAATTCTTAGCAATAAGTCCCATCTTATCACAATGATAACATTGATAAGAGGAGAAATATTTTTCTCTTCTTTGAGCTTTCTGAAACTTATGGAATCTCCTTGGAGGGTGAGATTCTTTATGGAAATGGGTGAATCTCTTTGGGGAGTGAGATTCCTTATGGTGGCGAGTCTCCTTTTGGAGATGATAACTTTTCCTTCCTCTTTTATCATGAGCAGCTAGGGCTTGATCTTCATCCCTGAATAGTATTGCTTCTCGGTTAGCTACTCTTGCTTCTTCTTGAACACAATCTTCCTAAAGACTGTCAAATTGGAGTTTCTCATTTCTTGCATAGATAGTTTGGATGTAGGCATCCCAAGGTCTTGTGAGACCATTAAGAGCCATCATTATGATTTCATATTCATCTAGGTTGTCTCCAATTAATTCTATCCATTCCTTGAATTGAGAAATCCTATAGAAATAATCATGAACTGTTTATCTTTTCTCCATCCTTGTATTCTTGAGTTGGGTTCTCAAGTTCATGTTCTAGTTAATGTTATTTCCTTCATACATTCTAGTTAGGGCATCAAAAATATATTTTGGAGTGTTCTTAGAAGCCACTTGAGGGATCAAGTGATCTTTAATAGAGTCTGCAATGATTCTTTTGGCCCTAACCATATCCTTCTTATACTTTTCTTTAGCTGCATCTTTTGTGGGTTCTGGTACATTTTTCTTTATGAATTTTGCAAGGTCATTCGCTTCAAGAACGAGTGCAATCCTATACTTCTAGGAATGAAAGTTTTCCACACCTTCTAACTTGTCAACAAGTTTGGTGCTTGTAGACATCTTGATCTGGAACTGGGAAAATGACAAAAAAATGAAAGTCCTTAGAAATTGATTTTGAACTTACCAGAAGGTGCGTTGGGATGAGGTGAGTATGCTGGTGCAGTATGTTTTCAGAAAATCCAATTTTTACCCCTTGAAACTGAGCCTATGCAAATATGGACTTGTACTTCTAGTACTGGTTCTGGTTTCCTGGTTTTCTGGTACCAGTGAAAACTAGGGTTTCAGTTTTCGAAGGCTCTAGCCACTGAAAAGGTGTGCTCAAGCTATCAACGAGTTCTCTAGGATAGGGAACACTTCCCTAAATGGTTTTTTGGATGAAATTAACTTCCAATGAAAATCCCTAATTTTCTTATATGACAACAATGACGTTTTTGGTTACCCAGTGAAAGGTGCTCTATTTAGTCAAGCTCTGATACCAAGTTAATTTTAGATTTGCTATTATGTTCTTTTCAATTTAATATACAATAATAACATAAGAAGAATCACTGAGAGAAACACAATCACAAGGTACACAACATTTTATCATGGGAAACCCTCATGAGGTAGAAAACTCGACAAAAAATTCCTTAATATAGTTTTCCAATACAATGCCAAGATAAAATACCAACACTAGAGAATATCCAAGACTGACCAATGCACCTCTCTCTCCTTCTTATGGAAACTACAACTATCTCTAATACTTGTGCACTAGATGAGTTACTTTAGTGAGTGAGTGAATGAGGTGCTATCCTCTCTTATTTATACTAGCTAAGGAGCACTAGGGTTGTGTCTCTTCACCAAGCAGGGCCGACTTCTTCAACTAGTGGTTAAAACCACTTTAATTAGCACTAGGGGTCGACTTCTCAATTAGCATCATATAAACATGGTTTGACCAATCCACAATAGGGGATTTGGTCATACATAAGTCCCGGCATGATCAATCCACAGAAGGGGATTGATATATTTAATAATAACTCAATTATAATTAGAATATACTTCGTAGTTACAATATTTCAACATAAGTAACTCTTATATATTATGAGTGTTGAAAGGAAATACATAGGTTTGCATGGTCTTTATGGTAATATTTGTTTTTAGAAAATAGATGCAAGTATTTTTCTTTAGAATTCTTGGGTGATGAATGTGTATATTCATTTGAGTACGCAAATAACTCAAAACCCTTCTATGTCTCTAGTGAAAAGATGAACCCAAATCTCAGTGTGACTCTATATGATATGGTGATATTATATATATGTGTATGTGTGTGTGTGTGTGTGTGTGTGTGGACATGTGTAGCATAGTATTGGGATACCTACAACAAGTGAGTACTTTCAGGGTACAATTAAATAGAGGCACTTTGGATAGGAAATGGAATGATTTGGACCCAAGCAAGAGCTCTAGAAAACTCAGAAGTATTGAAAAGGACTGGAGAAAACCCTTGTGAAATTTGGCTAAATCTCGGACCGAAATGATAAGCCTGAGAAAGACCTTTGTTTTTCCTTGGAGGATCGTGACCATCGATTTGTCATGGAGGTTATATATGGACCCTTTATCGGTGTAGGGGAATGATTAAATCTCGATTGCCAATCTGGTGAGATAATAGATCCTAACCATCCATTGTAGGGTGCCATTCAAAGTAAGTCATGGAGATGAGCTCCGACGAGGATACTCTGAGGGGAGATCTGGGCCGTTAATCGGAGCAAGGATGAGATTTGATCTCAACCGTCAATATAGTTAGATAGATAGATCTAGGCTGCCCATTGGAGAGGTTGATTCAGGGTAAAACACAGAGGTGAGCTTCAATGGGGAGACTCAAAGGTAAGATCTAGAACCTCGATCTGAACAAGGGATATATTAACTCTTAGCTATCAATCCATTGTAAGAACCCCACATATTCTTGGTGAGTGATAATACCTTATTTCTTCCACATAAGGATTGTAGTCATTGATTTGGTGTGGTGATGAGATCCAGATTGTAGATCAGTGTAGAGGCAAAGGATGGGACAAGATTTAATATCGACCATTGATTTGTTGAGATGAATAAATATTAGTAGTTAGAGGAGGAGGATATTCAGAGTAATAACCAGAGATGAAATCCGACAAAGGAACCCCGAGGGAAGATATGGACCATTGATCCGCAGCCTAGGGCTTAGCAGAGTGATGTCAACGAATCGTCAGGTGACGTCAACGAACCCATGCGTAGTGGGACGATGTTGTCACCTGATTGATGTGACATGTATAGCCACATTATTTCACATGGGAGGTCCACGGGTCAAACGATAATAGGTCCACGTGGTGTATGGATATTGGTCCACGTGTCATGTAGGAATTGTGCCACATGTCATGAAGAATCAAGTTTTTAGATGAGATTCTGTGGGAAATATGAATGCCATGTGTTAGGTGGGGATGGTTCCACGTGTCATGCAGAGATGATATCACGTGTCAATAGGATTCAACATAGGTAGGTGAATATCCAAGTAGATCTGGGTTGTCCGTCAAAGGTTGAAAGGTCAGCAATATCGTGTGTTGGAAAAAACTTTTGATGATGATATAGGCATCAACGATACGATGAGATTCGTTGATCTATTGTTAGGAGAGAGATATATTCACTATTAACTTCCTTGAGATCCATCCAAGAGTGGTGGACATCACCATGACGTGAGGGTGTTAGCATGGCAACCAATGTGTCCAATTAGTGACATGTGTCACCAAGAGATTGGCCAATGGGATGAAGGTGGGTCTCATCGGACGAAGAGGTCCTTTGGACCTCTGTTTTCAATTATGGCCATTGGATTTAATGGGGTTTGTCCTCGGGAAATCTGGGTCATAGATCCCTGACATATCATTGTCGGAGGTAAAAGGGGGTGAACCAAGAGGAGGCCCAAAAACTGATGACACTGGCATCGTCGACACAACGAGATCCATTGATCTACCGTTGGGTGAGGGGATATCCATCGTTGATTTCCATGAGACTCATTCAAAGGAGGAGTGAGGACGATGAAATCATGAATGACATGGCATGCCAACAAGGCGACCAGAGTGTCCCTAGTATGACAGGTGTCACTTGTTGGTTGGTTGATGATGATGGAATAATATCTGTCGACGATAAGAGTCAGGGCTAACGATGACCGTCGATCGACGAAGGGAAGAGGTGAAGAGTCGGGGCTAGAGATGACCATCAAAACCTCCACCGTATATCTTGTGGGTGACATCCATGTACTATGAAGAACATTGGATATTTTGGAATTGACCCCCGTGCCAATTGGTATCACCAATATGCTCTGGACCGTAGAGATCAAAAGCCAAGAGTCATAGGATTGGGGAAGGTATCCATTGGAGTTTCATCGTCAGAGTTTTGTTAGTGGGAGTAAATTATGGGAAAATAAATCCCGATGACGACGAAGGTGGGCCAAAGGATTGGGCCCATGAGACTAACATGTTGGTGGAAACTGCCACATTGGATGGCATGAGTAATAAGCGGTCACATGGATGCCATGTGGTAATGAGCTTGTTGTTGACCAATGAAGGCCCAAAAAATTTGAGGGGCTATAAATTTTAATCTAGAGCCTACTTTTGAGAAAATTTATAGTCGTTGGAAATATCTCGATGAGCAGAAGACGATGGTTCCCTCAAGAAGAGGTATTCATACAATTAGAAGAAGTGAATTTCAATACCCCATCCCTTAAAAGTTACTTAGGAGGTTGGGTGTGTTACAAAGTGGTATCAGAGTAGGCAACAACACTTGGCCTACTTGGGCACATTAAAGAGTTGGATAAAATTTCTTAGATAAATTTTAAGAGGGAGAGAACCCTACTCATAAGAGTCTATTAAAACCTTACTATTGAATAAAGGATTATGACTTTCTGCCATTTTTACATGTTTTAAAATTGAACTGAATGATGTTGTTGTATGGTAAATAATAAAGTTGATTTAAACTTATAGATTTTTATTTTATATGATGTCCATGATTTAATGGACAAGTAACTAACAAAAAATGTTGATTATCAACACTTAACTAGTCAATGGATTTCCATGAAAGGCTATAAGAGAAAATGATGGTGACTTATCATGATATGATAGAAGGCTCCCACAACAGAGAAGAAGATTCTGATGAAAGGAGAGTGGTAGAAAACCCTCCACATCTAGCTAAGACTGTGAGAAGTATCATGGTAGAGATACACAGATTTAAGGACAATAATGAGAGGCTTATGAAAGAGAAAAACAAGCAAACTGAAATAAATGTGGTGTTTCTACCAATCCTATCGGATATATAGAGATAGTTTCAGCATGGTCCAATAGCTAGTAATGTGGAAAAACATTAGTCTGAGAAAATCAAGAGTCCAGCTGAGATACAAAGTGGTGCAAACCCCCTACTCTCCCTCGGGGCTGCACGACCTCTCGGTCAAGGATCATTTAATATTCGAGCTAGATTATCTCCTTGATACCTTATTGGTATCAATATAAATAAAACTCAGGCCCTATTAAAACCCTCAGGGTTTTCATGGTCACGATCTGATCGTTATCGATTTGCCCATCGATCGACGGTTCATAGAAATTGCGGGCTACCAACATGTTCTGTCTTTATCGAAGAGTTATGTCCCCGCAATCTGAAAAGTTCTCACCCAATATCATTTAAATTGTGGTCGTTGATCCCTTGTCCTGACGAGATCAACGGTCTTAGGAAATAACGGGCAACGAACTAGCGCGTCCGTTAATTTTTCCTCCTCTCCCGACAATTATCTCTCACCATCAATTTCTCGTTCTCAGATCGATGGTTATCCGTGGGTCCTATTTTCTTAGAACCCTGTCCCAAACCTCACACTGACAGGCGCTAGCTCCTTCCTCACCTATGACCTTGGGTTGTGACCTGGGGCTTAACCTTCTGGTGCTTGCAACTTTGGAACCTTCAACTAGGACCAGATCAACGATCCTCATCTTCCTCTGCGATCAACGATCGAGATCCACTTCGGATCATATTTCTTGCAAAACAAGATGAATGGGTATGTGACAAATCCTCTATCTTGTGAAGTTTTAAAGGAATTCAGGGATAATTTAGCAGAGTTCCCAATTGATAAAAAAATTTCAACAACCTTGTTTCATTGTTTGAAATCAAGCAAATTTTCTCCTAAGGGTAAAATTTGTTTTTTGAGTTAGTTTTTGAAATATTTGAGAAAGTTATTGAACTTTTGGATTCTCAGATTCAGTCATATTATTTCTAAGATCTTAAACAATTCTTGGAACATATTTCTCCAACAAAACAAGAAGAAATTGTAATACCTTTTGATTTGCAAATTGATGAGGATTATTCTTTCAAGTACAAGATTGAAACTGTAGAGTTAGAATCAGGGTTTAACCTTGAGGATACAACTGATGATGAAATCAACCATGATCAACTGGTCATTAAAGGCTTGGAAGACAAAGTAATTAATCATGCATTTATTGATCATGTAGCAGACTACATGGAGGATTTTTTCATCTTAAATGATCATTCATGTTTTCAACAGTTGTCATTACACTTTACAACTTTGATTTTGAGAACAAAAAGTCAAGCTGTCATTTTGATTATGTTAACAAGCAATCAAGCAGTCCACTTGTTTCAGCATCTACTTGACTAGATTCATTGGAATTTTTGTATTATTTGATTCAACATGATTTTCAGTAGTGTAGGGTAGATAGTAGTGTGGAAATAAGCTCATCTCTTTGAACATTCCTTTCATCAATTTTTTCAGTTTCAGTTTCAATTTGCAGTACAACTTCCAGTTTAGTGTGCATTTCAAATTTCAATTTGCAGTTTGCATTTGGTTTCAGTCTTTAGATGAAGGATTGGTCAAAGGTTATAGGTTGTAGAATGAAGTTTTGGGATTATCCCAATGGATAAGGCACTGGTCTTCATATTCAGAGATCTGTGGTTCTTGACACCTCCTAGGGAGCTTCCATCCCCCATTGGAGCCTATGTTAGGGTCCTATAAATTATAGGAAATCTAATTATTCAGTTTCTATCTGTTGTTGCACTCATGACAAAAGATCCTGGCTTGACTGGTTTCCTTGGATGACTTTTCCCCTCCATCCATTTTTTCTCAATCCTTCATTCACTATTGCATCTCTCACTCCCCTGTCCATTCATCCCATTCACCTAATCTTTCTCCTGCCAATCTTCCCTAAATAAAACAAAGTGAGATAATCTAAAATAGATAATTAAATAAAATATAGATTAGTTTAATAACTAATTAAATTTATAATTTAAATAATTAGTAATTAGGTTAGTGTGAATAGGTTAGTAATTGATGCAGGAGCATCCACACTTCATTAAGCGAGCCAGCGCGAGGAGAAAGAAGAGACAGCTGGACAAGCCAACAAACTTCAATTTTGAATTCTACCTTGCTATTGTTGCGCTGCCATTTAAATGAAGGCATTCAAAGCCGAGCGCACTTGTATTATATTATAGATAGGAAGGCATTTAATAGTTTTAATGATGTTAGATAGGAATTAACTGTAGATTAGACAGTTTTACTTTCGAGAGGGAAAACGGAATATAGGCACCCTCCTTTGTATCATTGTATTATCATTCTCATTCAGACAGGAAAAAAGAGCAAGCAGGGAACTTGTGAAGAACACCCATGTACATATTGAATTAATAGAAGAAAGACTTTGATTCAATTCCATGGCTGTGTTTGTTTTCTGTGTGTTGTTGATATTATGATTTTGCATACTTGCTTCTTTTTATGCCTTCCTTCTATATGCTGCATATGTTATTGCATGGCAGGTTCGAAACTTGAGAGAATGAGGAAATAAGTTTCCATTGTTTCTCTGTTTGAGCCAGGAGATTCCTGCATAGAGTGCAGTTGAATTTTTCCGCATAGAGTGCGTCGAGGAGGCTCTACAGTTAAACTCTCATTCTCGCTCACCCAGAAGTTGAATTGAGTTGACAGAGCGTGCAGGTGAAGTGCAGGTCAAGGTCGAAGCCTCAGCAGGGAGCCTGAGCAAAGGAAGGTAGGGACTGTTGTCTCTGTGGACGCGCAGGGTCTGGACGACTTCAACACTTTGAGAGCTGTTGGAAGTCGAGCACGTAAAACGCGCGTGGAAGGTCTCTGAAGGAGTCCAAGAAATCAAGCTCAGGAGGGATAGTTCTCTCTCGACATAGTGAGAATACACCCAGGAGAAGATTTTCAAGAGGAAGGGAATCGATGGCTTGAATCGTCGTGGAGATTTGCGAAATCCCGCTGATCGTAGGATCATGGAGAAGCTGCGCGAGGTTTAGTCCTTTAGTGTAGGAGGTAAGACCCAACGCCCATCGGGGTTCAGCGTTCAGAGTTTGGTGAGGTAAGAGTTTATACCTTGCGAAATCGCGAGTTGCGATTTCCCGAATTCATCGGGACCATTGATCGTGACAAGAACAGGTGGCACAAATCCAGAGAATCGGGGTTTCGACATTCGGGATTTCCCAATGCAAGGAATTCGTGACAGTTGAAATCGCGATCCCGCGATTCCCGATCGCACGAGCGGAGGAGTGACGTGGCTGCGTGGGACCCGAAGGTGCTAGTGGGGGACAGGTGGCGCTATATCGGGGAATCGACATATCGGCGTTCGGGGGTTTGAGTTTCAAGGAGTTGACATCACATACTCCGATCTCCCGATAGGGAAATCCACGATTCATGAGATTGTTGACTGTTGACTGTCGGGGTTCGGGGTTTGGAGCTGTTTGCGCACCATGCTCGCGTGAACCGCGAATTCCCGAATCACGATTTCCCAATTTGCGAAGGGGAGATCGTCGAAGGAGGTTTGCTATGGGTAACTCCCGATAGGAGTGGAGAGCATTGACTCTTCGGGCCGTGTGTCAGAAGGTCCTGGTGGGAGTGGCTGCTCGTTGAGGGGTAGGTTGCGTCAGAGTGGTATCAGAGCCTGAATATCTTGTCTGTATATTTGAGGCAAGAGGAGTGAAGGAGGAAAGGAAAGCACTCTGATACTCACGACTTGCGTCAGAGTGGTATCAGAGCGGGGAAAGGAGTTCTCTTTGTTCTGGTAGCAGAGAGAAGCAGGTTCCATAATGCTGTCGAGGAGAGAAAGGCAGTCTCCTGATCGTGAGGACAGGGATGCCCGAAGAAGGGGTAGGCCAGCGGGTAATGCAGAGATGGAACGAGAGGTGAGAGATCTCCGAGCACGGATGGAGGAGATGGAGACCACCCAAAGGCGTGGTGCTGGTGCAGCAGAGTTCAATGACTCCGAGGTAGAAGAGGAAGCTGGACACGATGCTGAAGAGGTCTCAGCAGAAGATGCCTCGACAAAGAGGTTGATTAGAGCCATTGCCAGAATGAGCTCAAAGACTAAAATGGACATTCCCGTTTATGAGGGGAGTCTAAACGTAGAAGAATTGCTGGACTGGATCCGAGCAATCGACACCTACTTCGATTACGAAGACATCGAAGAGGACAAGAAAGTGAGACATGATGTTACTAAGCTGAAGGGACATGCAGCCTTATGGTGGGATGAGTTGTAGGAATATAGGCGCTGCAAAGGCAAACAAAAGATTAAGAGCTGGGACAGGATGATCGCCAAGATGAAGGCGAAATTCATCCTGAGAGACTACCAGATCACTCTGTTCAGGCGCATGCAGAACCTGAGACAGAAGTTGATGACTGTGAAGGAGTACACCGAGGAATTTTATAGGCTCAACATTCGATCTGGTCATCGGGAGAGTGATGATGAGAAGGTGGAAAGATACCTGAATGGTCTCAGGTATGACATTCAGGACGAGCTGAGCATGCTGACCATCCAAACCGTTGAGGATGCGTACCAGATGGCTTTGAAAGCTGAAGAGAAGCTGAGCCGCAAGAAGGGACAGCGAGGGCGAGGCAAAAGTCAGCCCCGAGGCAAGGCAGTTGCCCAGGAAAGAACACAGAAGCCCAAGGAGGATTGGAAGAGGCCTCAAGGAAAAACTGAAAGAGGTGGAACCTCACAGCAGAGGCAGCAAATTTCTGAGCTGAGGAGGCAGACAGATGATCAGCAAGGAGGATATGCTGACGCCAACACATTTCCTCGTACCCGAGGTAGAGGAAGAGGTCGTGGAGGAATTATCACATGTTTTACGTGTGGGAAAGACGGACATAAAGCCGTTGATTGTCCAGATAGGAAAATGGACAGAGGAAAAGCTCACGTCGCTGAGGCGCAGAGGCGTGATGTTGAAGATGAAGATACTGGAAGTGGGAAGTCACTGACAGTGCATAAAGTTCTCTTGAAACCCGAGAAAGAGGTGGAGGACATAGCTCAAAGATGCAGACTGTTCTGGATGACTTGCAAGACCAAGGGCTGGAAATGCAAGGTCATAGTGGACAGTGGGAGCATCGATAATCTCGTTTCAACCGAGATGGTGGAGAAATTGGCGCTGGAGACGCACAGGCACCCGAGCCCATACCAAGTGTCATGGCTGCAGAAAGGACACCAGGTAAGAGTTACAAAGCAATGCCTGGTTGAATTTAAAATGGGTGATTATAAAGATAAAATTCTGTGTGATGTCATTCCCATGGATGTCTGTCATGTTTTATTGGGGAGACCATGGCAGTATGATAGAAATGTTGTTCATGATGGGAGGATGAACACCTATACCTTGGAGAAGGATGGGAAATCACATACCTTGTTTCCGGGGAAGGATAAGAAGGTGGAGCCGGAAGTGAGCAGTACAATACTTCTCATGAGTGGAAAAGAGCTTCTCACAGAGCTGGAGAAGAATGAAGATCCACAGTTCTTTGTTGTCAGGAAGCCAAAAATTGTCCTGACAAGCACAAGAGTGGACGACTTGCCGGAAGAGATTCAGGAACTGCTGGGAGAGTTCGCTGATATCATCATGGACGAACTACCTCATTCGTTGCCACCGATGCGGAGTGTGAGTCACCACATTGACCTCATACCCGGAGTGAGTTTGCCGAATAAGGCAACGTACAGGTTGACACCTCAGGAGAACAAGGAGGTCAAGAGGCAGGTACAGGATCTGTTGGATAAAGGACTGGTGAGGGAGAGTCTGAGTCCATGTGCCATTCCAACGGTACTAAGTCCAAAGAAGGATGGAGGCTGGAGGATGTGTATAGACTCCAGGGCGATTAATAAAATCACCATCAGGTACAGGTTTCCACTGCCAAGAATGGATGACTTGATGGATTGCTTGAGAGGGGCAAATTATTTTTCAAAGATAGATCTCAAGAGCAGATATCATCAGATCCGGATGCGAGAGGGAGATGAATGGAAGACGAAATTCAAAACAAACGAGGGTTTGTATGAATGGCTGGTCATGTCGTATGGGTTGAAAAATGCGCCAAGCACATTTATGCGGCTGATGAATGAAGTCCTGCGGGAATTCATTGGCAAAATTGTTGTTGTGTATCTAGACGACATATTGATTTTCAGCAAAACGAAGGCTGAACACGTGAGGCATTTGGCCATTGTGATGAGAAGACTGCAGCAGGAGAAGCTGCTGATCAATTTGAAGAAGTGTTCCTTCATGCAGACATAACTCATTTATTTGGGCTTTTTAATCTCGGCAAATGAATTGAAGATGGATCCTGAGAAGGTGAACGTAATCAAGAATTGGCCATCGCCAAGGAATGTTTTTGAGGTAAGGAGCTTTCACGGATTGGCAAGCTTCTACAGAAAATTCATTCAGAATTTTAGTGGAATCAGTGCCACAATGATGGAGACTGTGAAGAAGCGGCATAAGGTTTTCCATTGGACAGCAGAGGCTGAAAGGAGCTTCAATTTGTTGAAGAGAAAGATTACTGAGCAGCCAATTCTGGTGCTGCCAGATTTTCAGAAGACCTTCCAAGTGAAGTGTGATGCTAGTGGATATGTTGTTGGAGGGGTCTTGAGTCGGGATGACAGACCTGTAGCATATTATAGCAAGAAATTGGATGATGCTAAGCTGAAATACTCCACATACGATAAGGAGTTCTATGCCATCATACAGGCGTTGAAGAAGTGGAGGCATTACTTGATACCCAAGGAATTCGTTTTGTACAACGATAATCACGCATTGCAGTTCGTAAGCCAACAGGAGAAGTTGAACCAGAAGCATGCGAAGTGGGTAGAGTACATGTAGAATTTCACATTTGTGATCAAGCACATTTCAGGAACTGCGAACAAGGTGGCTGATGCCTTGAGCAGAAAATGTTTGATGCTGCAGGAGTTTAGAGTCAAAGACTTTGGGTTTTGAGAATCTGAAAGATATGTATGCAGGTGACGCAGACTTTGGCGAGGCATACGAGGCAGCCGAGAACCCAGTTCTTAGGGATACGAGTCCGTGGATTGACTACCTGATTCAGGATGGATTTTTGTTCAAAGGCAATCAATTGTGCATTCCAGATTGCTCTATGAGAGAGAATTTGGTGAAGGAAAAGCACAGCGGAGGCTTAGCAGGTCATTTTGGACATGATAAAACATTCGCCAAGTTGAGCGAATCGTATTATTGGCCAGGCATACGGGCCAATGTTAAACGGTTTGTTGACAGGTGTAGAATATGTCAACACGCGAAAGGTCGAAAGCAGAACACAGGGTTCTATCAGCCATTGCCGATACCCGAGAGGCCATGGGAAGCCATTAGCATGGACTTTGTGTTGGGTTTGCCGAGAACACAACGAGGAGTTGATTCCATCTTTGTGGTGGTGGACAGGTTTTCGAAGATGGCACATTTCATACCGTGTCATAAGACCAGCGATGCGACCCACATCGCAGATTTGTTTTTCAAAGAGATTGTCTGATTGCATGGATTACTGAGAAGCATAGTCTCGAATCGGGACACGAAGTTCATAGGTCACTTTTGGAGGACGCTATGGAAGAAGCTAGGGACTGACTTGGCATTCAGTTCTGCTTACCATCCGCAGACAGACGGACAGACCGAGGTGGTCAATAGAAGCCTGGGGGATATTTTGAGAAGTCTGGTAACTGAGCATCACAACAGTTGGGATCAAATCCTACCACAGGCAGAATTTGCGTACAACGATTCAGTGAATCGGAGTATAGGTAAGAGCCCATTTCAAATTTTGTATGGGACACAGCCGAGGGGGGTTTCTGAGCTCAGGGAGTCAGAACAGGCTAAAACTAGCAGCGCGAGAGCTGAGGAATTTGCTGAAGCAATGCAGGAACTTCACACACAGGTGAAGCAACGACTGATGAAGGCAAACCAGGAGTACAAGCGTAGAGCCGATCAGAGAAAGAGACAACTTCAGTTTGAAGTTGGGGACATGGTTCTGGCGCACCTGAGGAAAGAAAGGTTCCCAAAGGGAACGTATAACAAGATCAAGATGAAGAAAATCGGGCCATGTAGAGTCTTGAGGAAGTTTGGCGAGAACGCATATGAGCTAGAGTTTCCAGAGGGCATCGGGATATCTCCGATTTTCAATATTTCAGATTTATACCCCTACAGGACCGAGGATGAAGTAGACACTGGAACTGGAGAACCAATGATCCAATGGCAGAAACAACTACCAGTTGCACAGAAGCCTGAGATGGAGTCCATACTGGATAAAAGAGTTGGAAGGAAGACCAGGAGAAAGCAATATTTTGAGTGCCTGGTGAAATGGAAAAATCACCCAGTGGAGGATGCCAACTGGGAAACCGATGCAGTGATTCAGAAGCATGGGCACACCGTGCAGGAGCTCATGGACAGGAGCCCATGAAACCTTTTGAGCCGAGGAGTATGATGCAGGAGCATCCACACTTCATTAAGCGAGCCAACGCGAGGAGAAAGAAGAGACAGCTGGACAAGCCAACAAACTTCAATTTTGAATTCTACCTTGGTATTGTTGCGCTGCCATTTAAATGAAGGCATTCAAAGCCGAGCGCACTTGTATTATATTATAGATAGGAAGGCATTTAATAGTTTTAATGCTGTTAGATAGGAATTAACTGTAGATTAGACAGTTTTACTTTCAAGAGGGAAAACAAAATATAGGCACCCTCCTTTGTATCATTGTATTATCATTCTCATTCAGACAGGAAAAAAGAGCAAGCAGGGAACTTGTGAAGAACACCCATGTACAGATTGAATTAATAGAAGAAAGACTTTGATTCAATTCCATGGATGTGTTTGTTTTCTGTGTGTTGTTGATATTACGCTTTTGCATACTTGCTTCTTTTTATGCCTTCCTTCTATATGCTGCATATGTTATTGCATGGCAGGTTCGAAACCTGAGAGAATGAGGAAATAAGTTTCCATTGTTTCTCTGTTTGAGCCAGGAGATTCCTGCATAGAGTGCAGTTGAATTTCTCCGCATAGAGTGCGTCGAGGAGGCTCTACAGTTAAACCCTCATTCTCGCTCACCCAAAAGTTGAATTGGGTTGACAGAGTGTGCAGGTGAAGTGCAGGTCAAGGTCGAAGCCTCAGCAGGGAGCCTGAGCAAAGGAAGGTAGGGACTGCTGTCTCTGTGGATGCGTAGGGTCTAGACGACTTCAACACTTTGAGAGCTGTTGGAAGTCGAGCACGTAAAACACGCGCAGAAGGTCTCTGAAGGAGTCCGAGAAATCAAGCTCAGGAGGGATAGTTCTCTCTCGACATAGTGAGAATACACCCATGAGAAGATTTTCAAGAGGAAGGGAATCGACGGCTTGAATCGTCGTGGAGATTTGCGAAATCCCGCTGATCGTAGGATCGTGGAGAAGCTGCGCGAGGTTTAGTCCTTTAGCGTAGGAGGTAAGACCCAATGCCCATCGGGGTTCAGCGTTCGGAGTTTGGCGAGGTAAGAGTTTATACCTTGAGAAATCGCGAGTTGCGATTTCCCGAATTCATTGGGACCGTTGATCGTGACAAGAACAGGTGGCACGAATCCGGAGAATCGGGGTTTCGGCATTCGAGATTTCCCAATGCAAGGAATTCGTGACAGTTGAAATCATGATCCCGCGATTCCCGATCGCACGAGCGGAGGAGTGACGTGGCTGCGTGGGACCCGAAGGTGCCAGTGGGGGACAGGTGGCACTATATCGGGGAATCGGCATATCGACGTTCGGGGGTTTGAGTTTCAAGGAGTTGACATCACATACTCCGATCTACCGATAGGGAAATCCCCGATTCATGAGAGTGTTGATTGTTGACTGTCGGGGTTCGGGGTTTGGAGCTGTTTGCGCACCGTGCTCGCGTGAACCGCGAATTCCCGAATCGGGATTTCCCAATTTGCGAAGGGGAGATCGTCGAAGGAGGTTTGCTGTGGGTAACTCCCGAGAGGAGTGGAGAGCATTGACTCTTCGGGCCGTGTGTCAGAAGGTCCTGGTGGGAGCGGCTTCTCGCTGAGGGGAAAGTTGCGTCAGTACTTAGGATAGTGTAAATAATGATAATTTTCCATAATTAATATACATGTTAAAGCTATTAATTAAATAATATAATGTTAATTAAATAATTTAAATAGCATTAAATTGTATATACTTAGTCCCTGAGGTGTAGGACAGTCGGTGACAGAGTGTGTTGTTAAGCCACTCTGTGATGTTAAAGTCACCGGTTCGAAACCTGCGGGGACAAAAAATCCAACCATGTTAAGGGTTGGTGTGGCTCAGGACGGGTGCGATCCCCGGGTGATTTTGACGGCTTAGATGCCCCTGAGTCATGGTTTCTCAAGCCATAGGTTAATCGCGTAGCCAACAGGTTGCACACAAATTAACAAACAAAAAACAAAATTGTATATACTTAATAATATGTAATAAGATAACATTAATAAATAATAATAAAAACTATATATAAAACAATATAATAAATATTAATAAAATTAAAAATTAAGAACAATTAAAAATTAAAAGCAAAACATTATCAAAACAAATAAAACATAAAACAAAACAAAACAAAAATACATATAAAACAAAACACATAAAACAAAAAAAAACAAAAAAAACACAAAAACTCTTGTACTTCATATTTCGGACCCCTCCCTCCTACAACATTTAATCAAAAAGGGAGTCCGAAAAGTGGTTTCCACCCCACCACATG
>JZKD02S1151289.1:569036-579050 GCA_000966675.3 Picea glauca
TGTACATGGTTTGCATAGAAGATCATTGTGTCTTCTTAGGCCCGATTCACATATAGTTGGCCTCTCTATACTTGTGTCCATACTATCCTTTTACACACTCGAAACCTTATTCTCCTACCTTCTCGAACCCTTATACCTCTTGGGCTTCTCCATTTATACAAAAATATTTTTGAACTAAAATCATTTCAGATCCACTATATTCTCAACAAACCCTAAGGATCCTCTTATATCCAAAAAATCCTTTAACAAAACCCTAATTCTAGGATATTCACAATTCAAATCCTCTAACAAAACCCTAATTCTAGGATATTCAAAATTCAAATCCTCATGAGATCTAACTACCCTAATATCTCTCCCACTCATGTTCTCATACATTCGAGAACATTTACAAATCAATCATCACATTCATTAATAAACACTATCTTATGTCTTACTTCTAGAAATCAATTACAACATAGGAAAATGTACAAAACACACATTATGGAACCAACTACCTTGGTAAACATAAGACCCCTTAGGTCTCATCAAATCATACTAGATTTGGAAGAAGGATGGTCCTACATCAGACTCCCAAGGAACAAAAAGATTCATGATCTCTTGATCATGAGTTCCAATAGTAGGATTCCTCCTGTACCAAGACCTTATGTTGTAGTTGTCCATCTGCTTTGATAATTTGTTGTTGCTATGTTGTTGCAGTTGCTTCCAATTCTCCATTCTTCCATACTTTATGTTGATTTTGTCCACTCGCTTTGCCAATGCAAAGTCTTTCAGTCGGTTGAATTGTCTTGTTGGTTGTCCTTCTCTTTCTGTTCCACCTTCTATTGGACATTCTCCTCGTCAGCATCTATAATATGTCAATCTCCTTATCCAACTCTTCCATTGGAAGAATTTCATTGCTAACACCTCTCCTTTGTTGTTGTGCATACTTTACAACTTCCCTCTTATTGTCTTTGAAGACAATTTCCTTTTCCTCCAATTCTGACTTTGCATGTTGAATATGCAGTCTTTAGCTCATTATCCTCTCCTCCAAGAAGTTCAACTTCTCATACAATTCAAAAAAATCATCTTGAATTGTATTCTCCATGCAATATTCATCACTTAGGTTCTCTACCAGCTACTCTTCCAGAAGCTCTTGTTCTACTTCTGCACTTCTTTCCTCTGACAAAAGACTGTCATCCATCATTCTAACGGCTGAAAAAACCTTGAGCATGCCTTCCTGAGGTGATTCTTCATCCCCTATTTCTGCATAATCTCTAAGAGATAGTGCCGATCCATCTTCATTTTGAACAAAAATTGAACTCTGTTCCACTTTAGCTTCCTCAAAATCTGCAAGCATGTCCCAATTCTGGGTTTCAAGATCATGAAATTATTGAATTTCGCTTGATGCCAACATCATCACACATTCCTCTATGCATTGAGTGATGTCTTCCTCTTAATATGTTGCTGAAGGTTCTTCTACACATGAAGGTTTCTGATCTTCAGCTTCTCTTTCTATGACATCGTCCTTGCCAAATTCACCATTTTCAAGATCAACAAACACATGCTCAATTAAAAATCTTTCAATTTCAGCCACCTCTCCAAGGAGTTTCATTTCTTCATCAACATGCATAAAGACATCATCCTTTTGTTGGTCATTACCTGCCAAAACTGCAAACATAGACAAAATGTCAGAATAAAAAATATAAGGCTCCTCCATTGATGTCTCACTCATCACATCTCCACGTTGATATGAACTAGTCCAGTAGTCCATGAGATTATCAAGAAATATCTCTTCAACATCTCTAGCTTCCTATTCATCAAGGAAAAAACCTTGTTGAAGTTCATATGTGTAAAATTCCATCCCAGACTCAACTGCTTTGAGTTCTTTCTTCAACCCTGCAAATATCCTTTGCCTCAATTTCACCTGCAGTTAATTCCATCTCACCTTCTTCTTCTTCATTGTCCAACTATATCTCTGGATTTCCTCATAGCCTTGTAGCCACTCTATTAGTACATCAAGATGTACCCTTATCTCAGCCATTTCCTTTTCAATTTCCTTATTACTCATCCTTTTTCATGCCATCTGTCTTGGAATTCTTCTTCCTATGATTGTGACTCCTCTCTGAACCCTTCAAATGACCATCAGTAGTCACCTTCACCTTCACCTCCTTCTCCTGTGGATTCTCTTGGTCCACTCGTGAGCTGTAATAATCCTCTTGGTTCTCTGCAGTAGAACCTTTTCTTGAGCACTCCTGCTCATCAGCTTCTAAGGCTGTCTGGATTTTTCATCTTCAACTGCTCACCTCTGGATTTTTCATCTTCAACTGCTCACCTCTCTTGAGAACTTCATTGTCCTCTTCTTCTTCAACAATTCAATTTGTTGTCTGGGGTTCTGTCACAAATTTCTTCACTTGAGAGTTCTGCTGCTCCCTCTTCCTTCTGCTACAACTTCAATGCTGCAATGGCTGCTATTCATCTTCCCAACTACAATTCCTATGTTTCATCCTCTAATAAATTCTTAGCCGACCTCTGTAATTGGATCTACATAACCATTACAGGAATTGAATGGTGGCTACCAGAACTTTGAAAGTATCACCGAATCCCAAATCACTACCGAATATGAACTTTTGTTTCCAATCTCTGTTCTTCACATCTCTCACTCAAAAAATTGATCACTATCAACAGGAGTAGTAACTCCTAATCTATGCTTCTTCCACACATTAATTTTGATACATATGTTGGCATATGCAAATTTTTTTTTAGTAAATCCCAATCTGTACTTTACCCATCCTTGCAACAGGAAACCAACGACTTGATCACCATTTGACAAATTCTCTGCAAATATATGCTACAGGTCCCTGTTTGATAAGATCAAGGACTTCTAAACTTCCTATCAATCATTGGTATGGAAAATATTATTACCATAATCAAGCTTCACACTAGATCACTACTATTGTTTTAGAGAACAAACAGGGTTGATTACTCTTTCAATAATTAACTTACCGGCGATTTCAGTATTGGTTAGACTTCTGAAAATGATGATATCCAGGTCGATGATAAAAGTACCCAATTTACCACAGGTTCCAATATAAAATACACTGATCTACAACAGAGTTGTGATCTCTCCTATGTCTGATTTCTACGCAGCACCCAAATTTTCAACAGACAGAGTTTTAACTATTGGTACCTCTATGGAATTTATTTTTTAATAGCTTGATCGCACCCTTTGCTTGGATTCCGTCTCCCACAAAGCGATTCCTCATTGGCGAGTTGAACAAACCAATTCCATATTTCCACGATTCCAGCATGCACGATATCATTACGATTTAAAAAACAAAAAACAAAAAAAAACATTTTCTTGCGGGACAGATTAACAATCAACGTTTTACAAAAGACAACTCCAGTTTCTCGAACTTGACTATGCCTTGGTCATTAAACCACTGGAAGTATTGTATGTGTCAATATTTCTTTGATCTTCCCAATGAACATTCTAATGCTCTGATACCACTTGATAGAGACACCCTACATGTATATCCAATTTCACCAAACTTAGGCAGCTTCAATGTCCTAATTGTCCAAGCATCACTGTTCTCAAAGGTTTCTTAACATCCTTCAGGCTCTGCAACCACAATGACAGTTACGTGGCTTGAACCTTAATATAACTTCCTTTTCATAATCTACAATAGCCTTATCTGTCTTTATGCTTTCTGCTCTGAGCAATTTGGATCACTCCTAATAGTCTATGAAGAGATTAAAACTAAATTTCTTGGTATCTCTATCCTTGACCAATTTATACCAAGTTTTCTTCATTAATCGATCACATGAAATGAATCGATTCCTCTAACAGTCTCTCTCATTCCTTCCTACAGTCTTCGATCCTCCATAAGAACCGAATTCCAAGCTCAAATTCTCCTTAATCATTGACTTTCAAGCTACTGTGGTATCTCTGCAATTAAACGCAGATGTCCTCTCTGCATAGCTCCTATATCTTATAGGGCGAATTATGGTGACCTCTACCTTGATGAATAGGCGCTAAATATTACACCATAAATCCTCACCTCTAACTTTCATTCTACCTCCTTATGGTCAAGATCTCTGAGCAAGAATTAAATGAAGGAGTTGGTTAGTTGTTCTAAGAAATGGTTTTTTTTAGCTTTTTGATGATATAAATTTATACAAATTATTATTTTTTGTTGTTAAAAATTCATTTCTATATGCAGAAATAGATTCAACATAGATATTAACTGTACATGGTTTGAATAGAATATCTGAAAAGAAGCATTTTGTATGGATTTCATCCTAAAGGAATTTATGAGTTAAGGAATCTAGGAAAACGAGAAATTATAAGTGTTGAAGGTGAAGAATTTGCAGCAAGCATTCAGGAATTACATGAAAGGGTCAAGCAACAACTACATGACAACAACAACAAGTAAGAACATAAGGAAAATTGGAAGAGAATACAACTGTATTTTGAAGTTGTAGGCTTGGTCATGGAACACCTCACAAAAGTAAGGTTTCCTGGGGGGAATATAACAAATGAAAACTTAAAAATATCAGACCATGTAAAGTGTTAAGAAAATTTTCCTCAGATGCTTATGAAATAGACTTTCCAAGTAACCTTCAAATTTCTATGATCTTTAATGTATTGTATTTATACCATTTCAAGGAACCAGTAGACAATTTCACAGACACACCTGATAGTGACAACATTCAAAGTAATGACTGAGAGAAAAAACTACCTATAGCACAACAGAAGAAGATTGAATCTATTTTAAACCAAAAGGTAGTAAAAAAGACAAGGGGTAAAGACTACTTTAGTACCTGATCAAGTGGAAGGGACAACCACTTGAAGATTCCATGTGGATAACAACAACATAAATGTCTAAGTATGGTACAAGTATTGAAAAACTACTGCAACAAGCCTAAGAAAAAATCTTTTCTTCCTCAAGATTTTGATGCAAGAGCATCTTCTACAACAATCTAATATTTAACCTCTAACATCTTTAGAACTTTATGAGAGGAAGTTGGTTTCCTCATTGTAATTGTTTTTAATTATTTTTTAATAGTCTAGGGTGTTCGAGAACAAGAAAGTTTTTCCACGAATGTAATAGTAGGTGGAAGAGTTGAATAAATTATGAATTATTTTTTTATTTGATCCTATATTTTAGGACCATAATCAGGTTGTTATAGGCTAAATATATTTTTTGTGTAATTTTGGTGGATTGGATTGATATGGTCCTTAAAGTATTAAAGGTTTTATAGGAGAGACTAAAGGGGGTGTGACTGTGTGAGATGAGTACAGAGTAAACACATGAAGTGTGCAAGAAGCTAGAAGGAATCGAGCTTCATGTTGTAATCATATTCCTTCATATGTGAATAAAATATTGTTTTGGAGAATTATGCCTCTGTACAATTGTGTGAATTCTAAGTATAAATTGTTTTGATAATTGTGGTTGCATGTAAGTGGTGAATTGCTTTATGAATGCAGGAAAAAGGATCACACATAGAGGTATTCCATATATGAACCAAAGCCCTCTCTAAATCGCTATGTATTCATGTTTTAAGGTGTGTAGGGCCAGGATCAAATCAAGAGGATTAGATCAATGATCCATAGCATTTCGGTGCATCAACGTTTTCTTGTTGCTTGAATAGGCCCGAAATACCGAAGTCCCAAGGTTTGAAACATGTGGCATAAGTGGAATGGAGAGGAGAATCATTATAAGGAGGATAACGGTTCACCGCTTATCACGATAGGATAGACAATGATCATATTTTAAACCACATCACTGAAATATAAAATGTGGTCCATAAGTCAATATCTAACTGTTGATTAGAGTGGTAGATTGACAATATAGGATTAACACATATCAACAAGGTATGAGTATTTTAACACAAGGAGGTCCAAGATCCCGTGACACATT
Organism: Picea glauca; assembly: GCA_000966675.3. Classification (NCBI taxonomy): domain Eukaryota; kingdom Viridiplantae; phylum Streptophyta; class Pinopsida; order Pinales; family Pinaceae; genus Picea; species Picea glauca. The sequence continues at coordinate 574,937 of JZKD02S1151289.1, forward strand.
GGCCTGAAATACGTGGTATCCATTTACTCGTCTACGTGGTTCCACATGCACTTCCAACATGGCCCACATAGGAAGGGTTGGACGGTTGAGATTAAATCTTTGAATCTGTAGATCGCACCCCTCATCACAAAGGACCATGTCCATTGAAAAGTTTTGGTGTTAGAGGTTGTAAAAAGTATTGACATCCCGATGTTGATATACGTCAGGCTGACGTGAGGTTATGTGGTGGCCCATGATTTGTATTAAGTTTTGATTAATAAAAATCAAAATCCTAGAAAGAATCTGATATCCAGATCAATGGTAGACATTATATCGCCCCATTGTTTTTTATCGTTGATCAACGATCTAGATTGATTGTGTACCTCCACATTTAAGCCCATGGTTTTAGCATAGGGTCGCATAACGAAGGAAAAGAGCTTGTCCTTGTTTTAGGTAATTTAGAAATTTTTATTTTAATTTTAATTTGGGTTTAATTAATGAACTCTACAGAACTGTTGGAGTCCGATGAGAGAGAACCAATCCAGATTATCCATAAGATGCACTGCAATTTGAAACGAGTATATCATTGTAATGGGTTTTACTAGGACTTTGTAACTTGGAAAAAATACATTATTATATTATCACTATATTATAATATATTATTGTATTTTGTTACCATATATTAATGTCATTGTCTAACTATTCTACGTTCCCCTTGCGTTCCCTTTTCATTGGAATTCGACGAGATAAATCTACATGAAATCACAATTTTCTCTTGTTTAAATTGTATTTATGAATCTAGAAATGGAATTAGTGTGCTAAAAAACCCATGGGACACTCAGATTATACAGAATTAACCACTCAAATATGTAGATCCAACAATTTCTCGTTGGATTTTGGGCAAAATTATATAAAAAAATATCCCTGAAAAAAGGGCCAAAACGTTGAACAGTTAAACTACAACTATATTAATAATATATTATTTATTCTATTTTCATATTTTATATTTATAGTAATTATTTATTGTATGATATCGATTATCATTTATTGTATATGCACAAGAATATAATTTTTTCATTATTATTTTTAACTCTCATGTAGTAATTTTAGATTAGCCTATCTTAATTATTTATTGTATGATATTTATTATCATTTATTGTATATGCACAACAATATAAACTTTTCATTATTATTTTTAACTCTCATCTAATATTTCTAGATTAGTCTATCTTATATGGCAGTGTGATTTGACATACATGGACTTGATGAGGCACACATGGCTTATTCATTAGGAGACCCATTTTTGGAGAAAAAAATCCTTAATAAAAAAATGCTTAGTCTTAATGTTCTAGGATTTGAGTCTTTTCCCACCATATCTTCAGATCAATTTTGATTGAAAGCTAGAAATTGTTGGAACTACATATTTGAGTGATTAAATTTGTATAATCTGAATGCCCCAGGGAGTTTTTAAGGATGTTGAATACACCAATAAAAAATGAGTCACTGCACTTGAAATATTTTCAAGAAATATAATTTAAAAACTTGAGAAAAAACATGGTGTGACTAGCAAAGAGAATATAATTAGGCATAGGTGGCTTCCCCAAAATTGGCTGGATATTTAAAGTCAATTATTCATAAACATCATAAAATTATTAATATTTCCAAATTACTTCCAATCTCCTCTTTCCTTTTCGTGTCTCTAACTAGCTTATTTATTTCTCCTCAATCAACCAAGTTTTAACTCTACAAGTTTAAGAATGAAAAGTAACATTCCATCCATGAAAAAGGAAAAAAACTACTACAACGATCAATGATTATTTAAAACTATTTGGTTACGAACATTAAAAGTGATGAGATGTCATCAAAATTTTACAGAAACACATTAAGCATGCAATAATCATCTATCCACCCTCTCCAATAATCATTATATATTCTACATAACCTTTTCTTCAATGCCCACTGCTATATATCATCTATCCACCCTCTCCAATAAGACAAGAATTTTTTATATATTCTACATCAACTTTTCTTCAATGCCCACTTCTATATAAATCTTGGACATAAACGGGTATTGTCAGTGTTAATTTGGATTTGAAAATGAACATTTACATATTATACGTGCAAACACATGAAAAAATACAATATGTTCATGTAGCAAGGCTAAGCATAAAAATTTAAGTCTATGTTATAGGTTAGTCATAAGTAGCTCATCAAAGCTATGGGTGTTTGGCATTGAAAATATAGTATATCTATTGGTTGCCCGAAATCCCCTTACCCTTCCAAGACTAAGCATACAAATTTAAGTCTATGTTATAGGTTAGTCATAAGTAGTTCATCAAAGCTATGGGTGTTTGGCATTGAGAAGATAGTATCCCTATTGGTTACCCGAAATACCCTTACCCCTCCATCGAGTTGAGTCTTGAAGTCCACCCACAACTTGGGTATGTGTTTTGGTAACTAATTTAAAAGAGTTGGTCATAGAAAGAAATGCATGTAAAAGTAAAGCTAAAGTGAAGGTATGCTTTATTTAGTAGTCAATGAACCAATCAAAGACTATGTTGAAGCACCCATGGTGATAGAGATAATTTCATTTTGATATCCATTTCAATCTTCACCTATAACACAGCTCGTTGAAGAAGAAAAGTATTCCAATATGTGTACCCTACGTATACCCCAATCTAATTAAACTCAAATTTTTTTCACCTCTCTAACATATTTTACGCCACAATGTCGTTTTTTCTTTCCAAACCCTAGCATACTACCTATACTTATAGGGATGCGGCTTCATCTACTCCCAAACTCTAGTTGTGATGTGCTCTTAATCCATGGGTGGATTCCATACATGATATGGTTGTAGTGTAGTATCATTTGAAAATGATTCAATAATTAGGTTTTGGAGGCCTTCGCATGCTGCACTATTCCAAATCAAAAGGGTATCCTAGTTGTGAAGTGCGCCTTCCCTTTGATAAATTGTGAAGAAAGAAATGCAGAGAGAAAGAATAGGACATAAAACAATATATTAGAATATAAGAAGAAGAGTACAAAACGAATACATGAAGAAGTTCTAAAGTAGTAAAGTCCTATGCAAAGGGAAATAGTTGAGCTAAATAGGCTCAAGCAAAAAAATAATAGAAAGTACAGCTGGCCAGGACAGCTGACAGTGTACAGTCAACCTGTTGAGGTTACATTATATTTAACACTCCCTCTTAAACTCAACAGTTACAAACATCAGCACTGATTATGCCTAAGTGATGTCTCTGAAAATCAAAAACCGATTTTCCCAGTGGCTTTGTAAATATTCCAGTAAGCTAATCTCGAGAACCACAGAATTGTAGTACAATATCACCATTATTGACTAGCTCACGTATGAAATGAAAACGAGTGTCAATGTGTTTGATTTTCTTGTGAAACACATGATTTGTGGATAGAGCAATTGCTGATGTATTGTCACAGAAAATAGGAGTTGGATCCTTTTCTGTATGTGACATATCTTTCAATATTCTTCTCATCCACACAGCTTGACAGGAAGCTGAGGTAGCATCGACATACTCGGCCTTTGCAGAAGATATTGAAACAATCTGCTTCTTCTTTGATGCCCATGAGATCAAGTTCGTGCCCAGTTGAAAAGCATGTCTAGATGTGCTTTTCCTATCATCTAGGTTGCCCGCAAAATCACTGTCTGTGTAACCAGAAAGTTGATTACTATCAGATTTAGTGTACCATAAGCCAAAATTGAGAGTTCCTGCAACATATCTCAAAATTTGTTTTGCCATTTTCCAATGAGAATCTTTTGGGGATTCCATGAATCTGGAAACAAGGTTGGCTGCATACATAATGTCAGGCCTAGTTGCTGTAAGATACAACAAACTACCTACTAAGATTTTGTACAGAGTAGGGTCCACTATAGGGCCTTCATCTTTCTTGCTCAATTTTGTGCCTAGGGGTATAGGAGTTTTTGCTGGATTGCATTCTTCCATGCAAAATCTTTTGATGATGTCTGCTGCAAACTTTTTCTGACAGACAAAAATGCCTTTGGTTGATTGATCAACCTCAATCCCTAAAAAATATTTCATTATGCCAAGATATGTCATCTCAAACTCAGATTGCATGGCATGTTTAAAATTTGTTAACTCAA
>JZKD02S1151289.1:594744-616820 GCA_000966675.3 Picea glauca
TATAATTTTACATCAATAAATATATCACATAAAAAAATATTATTATTAATATCAAAATCTTTTTAAATTCATTATAATATTTCAAATATATAAGACAAATATTTTTACATAATAAATTCATTATCTTATTCTTAAAATCTACACTTACCCAATAATAAGACAATTCAACTTCATCGTGCCTTTAAGACATTTTTTGAAACATAATTGAAAAAGGTATTCAATTATAGCTTAGAGAAATAACACCTTCTCTATAATTGTGGAAATATGGGTCAGGTATATTTGGGTTTGACAATTTCATAATCCACAACAAGGAAGAATACAAAATTCAATCCTATAAAAACGATAATGAGTAAAACATATTAAGAAAATTTCCTTACATTATTTTTTTTTTATTTATTGTTAAGAAAAATATATTTATTCTTAAAAAAAATTAAAATTATTTTTATTTTAAATTTAATAAATATTTTTTTTATTTGTAATTAATTTTAACTTTTTAATTATAGAATAAATTATTTTGTATCATAAAATATTTTTTCATTTTATGATTAGGAGTAGTAACCACCATCGACTCAAGCGAGGATGGCATAAGGATGCCCAATCTTGGATAAACTATTGGAGAATCATGAAAGATACCATTTTTCAAAATAAGGATACTATTAAAAGTATCATCAAATCAAAATTTAAGGAGAAAATGTGGTGTGATAAATAGTTAGAGGAAAAAATAAAATTAAGGTATTATAAGGATGTAATCAACCCTAATCTAGAAAATCAAAATTATTTCTCAGTTTTGACAAGTGTAAAGAAAACAATAAACATTGTTAAGATAAGAACAAATTCTCACGAGATCCATAGTGAAACTAGGCATTGGTCAATTCCTAAAAATCCTTGGGATGAAACAGTATGCCACCTTTCTAACACTGAGAAAGTTGAAGATGAAAATCATTTTCTTTTAGATTGTCCAGCCTATACCTAGGATTAGATCTCAATTTCAAAATATATGTCACACTACCAACCTTCCTAACCTTTTAACTCAACAAAACTATGGTGATCTTGAAAAGCTTCTCTTAATGTTTTTCCTTCTCTTAATGCTTTTCGAGAACATAATTTTTTTTCTAAAGAATTACAAGTAATCTTTTATCCTCTTAAGGTCCAATAGACCAGTCCCTCTCAGTAGACATTAGTCATCATCATCAATATATTTTAATATATGAAAATTATTTTTAATTAATATTTAAATCACTTTAAATTCATTACAAAATTATATAATAAATTTATTATATTATTCTTTAAAGTTATTATTCAATAACAATAAAATCCAATTTGATCGTACCTTTAGGATATTTTTTGAAACATATTTGACAAAGACATTTAGAAGATTTTTGGATATTTTTTGAAACATATTTGACAAAGACATTTAGGAGATTTTTTGAAACATAGCTTTTAAAAGACATTTAATTATAGTTTATACAGATAACTCTATGCTCAATTTTCAAAACATGGTTCATTAATTTTTTTCTTGAGCATAATCCAAAACCAAGATAGGAAGGATAAAAAATAAAAGTCTATTAAAATAGTAAAACATATTAAAAAAAAAATGTTATTCTTGAACTTAAAAATTTAAAATAATTTTGATTTCTAATTTAATAATTATTTTTTTATTTTTTCAGAGAAAATTGTACATTATATTTATAATAATATAATCCTTTTACAATGACTATCTCATCGCTAAAATTGTATAAAATAACCGACAATTCTAGACTACCATTACATTCATAGTCTCATCACAGGTCCAAAACACCCCATCCAGAGGAAACTAGACATCTTCCCCACAAGGATTCTAGATCCAAAATAAAAACATCATGGACTACACAATCTTGTAGATAACCGATTAAAAAAAGTACCTTATAAAAAAACCTATCAGAGATCTCCAGACTATGCTCAAAATAGGAAAATACAAGTTATAACTTGAGGATAGTAATAGGACCCTCCAGTCCACCAGACCATTTGTTATATGATATGTGACCCCCCATAGAGTTCAGAGCTACTTTTGACAACTCATCAACCTCTGAATTATTCTCCCGAAAGACATGTGCAAAATATATTGACTTGAAAGAAGGCAATAATTCAGTAATTATATATTTCCAGCTCTCCAAATTTTCCACCTGTAATGTTCCTCTACCTTTAAGCCAATTTATAAAAATCATTGAGTCCCCCATCAAATGTAGATCTTGAATACCAAGACGTTTTTCTAACATGATGGCATCCCACACTCCCACAAGCTTCGCCTTTGTGTTAGTACCTGAAATACAGTGTAAGGTCCATCAATATTCCACTATACTATCTAATTTGATAACTCCTCCAGCTTCACACCGAATTCCATTGCATTGTGAGGCCCCATAAAACCATGCTAGTACCTTATCAATAGGGAGAGTTATCGGCTGGGTTCTTTTGGTAGAAATTGTTGTGATGTTTTGCTTCACTGCATCAGATCCTGTAGCAAGAAATAGAATTTTGTTTGCCAAGGGAAATCTTCCTTCAATTTTTTTTTTGTTCCTGTCCTTCCAGATGAACTAGCAGATGTGAGTGGAAAACTCTTTGTTTGATCTATTCTGAGAAGACCAATTTTGTAAGCACTCACCAACAAAAACCCCATTCCAGTCCATTCCTAAATTTAACCTCTGTTTTACTTTTTCCCAGATATAAACAGTGAAAGGGAAGCTAACAAAAGCATGCTGAGTTGTCTCTTCATTTGTTCCACACAGACAACAAACGTTCGGATCAAACCATCCTGTCCTCTGGAGGTTTTCCCAAGTGAGAATCTTATTTTCCAACAATATCCATAGGAAGAGTTTAATTCTTAATGGGCAGCTCCATTTCCATAATTGAAATCTCCAGGATTTTGCCTTTCTGGGCCAGAATTTATTTTATAGAGTATTATAGATAGTTTTGACAGATATAAGGCCACTATTATCATCACCTACCCACTAAGTTCATCAGGGTGTTCCTTTAGCACAATTCCAGCATGTAAAAACAAATTCTTGTAGTTTTCCCATTCAAAACCCAAGTCCCCTTCCAATTTCAACTCATTGCTCGTGATCCAATTATACCCCAACAAACTTAATGATGAAGGTTGACTTGCTTGAAACAGGAAGAAAATATGATTTTTGTTTAATTCCCGAATCAGTTCCTCCGATAAGAAAGAAGCTTCATTCAATCCACTGATAACATATCTACCAATAATGATTGCATTCCCTATGCCAGGAGACCATACTATTCTATCAAGGATAATTGGTAGAGTATTTAGGATATTCTTCCAAGTGTGTGATCGAAAAAGAGTAACGTTCACAACCGACCTTAACCAAGTACTTACTGGAACATGAGGAAGATATTTTTCTTTGATAACTCTTTGCCAAATCCTGAGCTTCATTAAAGCTCGCCATAAAGTATTAGTAGCTAGAGCTCTATAAAATATAAAAATGTTATGTACGCCCTAGCCTCCCAGATTCTTAGGCTTTGCTATTAATTTCCATTTACAAAGGTGGTAGCACTTCTTTGATTTATTTCTAGCCCACAGATAATCATAACTAAGTATAAGAAGCTTAGTTAGCACTGATACAAATATATGGGCTAATGTCAACCAATAGACTGGTAAGCTCTCGAGAACAAATTTTATTAGAATCAGGCGACCTCCCAAACTGATCCACTTATTACACCAAAAATTGATCCTTGTCTCGAACCTCTCCACTAACCACTGCCAATCCACCGATTTATAACTGCCTGGTTTCATCAAATATCCCAAATATTTGAAACCACCATTGAGATATTTAATAGAATATCCAAGAATTTCCCCAATTCTTTGGAGAGAACCAGGGTCGACACCCGCATGCATAACCATGGACTTTTGGGTGTTTATGATTAAACCTGAAGCTCGACAGAACACTTGTAGAATATTTTGTATATGCTCCCACTCGGCTATAGAATCTTTTGCCATCATTAGTATGTCATCCACAAAAAGTAAATGGAGGATCGTGATCATGCCAAAAAATTTAATCCCTGTAATCTGACCTTCGGATTTTGCTTTATTTAATGACAAACTAAGCCCCTCCATTACTAAAATAAATAGTAAAGGAGATAGCGGGCATCCCTGTCTCAAACCCTTGCTACTTTTGAAAAAAATTGTTGCCTCTTTGTTTATTAAGGTAGCATAGCTAGTAGAAACCACACATGCCACAATCCAATTTGCAGACTTTAAACCAAAACCACATTGATGAAGTACCAACCTTAAATAGTCCCAACTAATACAGTCATAACCCTTCTTTAGGTCAATCTTAATAATTAATGCTTTTAATTTCCTTGCTCTAATGTTGTGTAGACATTCTTGAGCGATTCCTATAGCATTTAAAATTTGTCGCCCCTTAAGAAAACCAAGTTGTTCTTCTGAGAGTACTCTGGAGAGAATTGGTTGAAGTCTATTAGCAATAATTTTTGAAATGATTTTGTAGCAGAGGTTACACAATGATATTGGTATGAAATCATTGAAGGCCAAAGGTTTGTTGACTTTTAGAATCAATGCAACAAAAGTAGAATTGATTGAACCATATTTCTACTACTTTTAAATTATTCATCATGAAATAAATTATTTTACATAAAAAAATATCTCTTCATTTTAATACATCAAAGTTTATTTCTAATTAATATTTAAATTACTTTAAATTCATTATATGAAAATTTTAATTAATTTGTAAATCACTTTAAATTCATTATAATATTTCATATATGAAAAAAACAATTATTTAATAAATTAATTATATTATTCTATAAAACTACTTACTCAACAATAATACAATCTGATTTGATTCTATCTTTAAGAGATTTTTTGAAACATAGTTGAAAAAGACATTTAATTATATATTTTATGAAAGTAACTCCATTTATCATTCTCAAGAAAATCCACAATCAAAACAAGGTTGCATGGCAGTGGAGTCCCTACAAGGTTGGGATGGGAGTAAATGCGACCTAGTACAAACACGTGGCTAGAAAGTTGAAATACATTGAAATACTTTTATACATAGGAAATATGTACTTTTGTAATGGATCGTGGGTTGTCGGGATGATGATATATAAAAAGCACCGACAGTTCTGTGATACAAAAATTGGGCCTCTGATGTTCTCTACGATATAGAAATGGAGGAGTGGAGTTGCAGACTATAGAAATTTATCACAAATAAAAAAATTATACATACGAAATATGTACTTGTATAAAGTAGATATTTAGTTTTATACATACGGAATTTCTACTTTTATAAAGTATGGGGAAGAGATTTTATATAGGATGCAGGGAGCCCTCATTGCATACTTAGCTAGTTTTTGGATTGCGGGTTCTCGGGCTGGCGGGTTCAAAATTGGGCCTCTGATGTTCTGTGGCCTACAAGTAGCACCGAGAGTTCTGTGATATACAAAATGACATGCGTAGTTTAGTTTTCTTTAAAACTAAGGATTTTCTTGGACATAAAGATATAGCATTGTCGAATTAGTTTTCTTTGCACACGTTTTATAGAGCATGCAGGGTGAAGTCATTCCATACTTCACTAGTTTTTGGATCGCAGGCATTGTCGAATCAATTTTCTTTGTAATTTATCAAAAATTAATAATGTCTGTTACATGTTTCTGGAAATTGGAGGGTTCAAAATTGAGTCTCTGATGTTCCGTGGCCTACAAATAGCATCAAAAGTTCTGCGATATACAAAATGACAGGCGGAGTTGTGGACTATAGAAATTTACAAAAAATTAATGTCTGTTATACAATAGAATAGTAATAACATTTTCCCGAATTAGCTTGCTTTAAAACTAAGTCTTTTCTTGGACAAAGAAGATATAGCATTGCCAAATTAGTTTTCTTTGTACACATTTTATAGATCATGCAGGGAGGGGTCATTCCATACTTCGCCAGTTTTTGGATCGCGCATTCTCGAGCTGGTGGTTTCAAAAATGGGTCTCTATTGTTTTGTGCCCTACAAACAACATCGAGAGTTCTGCGATATACAAATTGAGAAGCGACATTGCGAACTATACAATACAAACTTATTATAAAATAAATAATGTCTGTTACATATATGTAACACACCCACTACGGGAACTAAGATTTTTTCGGGGTTTTTCTCCTCTTCTTCGAGGGACAGAGTTCCCAAATTCCTACGAGGTTCTAGCGTAGGCTAGGGCCTCCAATCAGGACCTTCACCACACCGATTCACTGGTTCTTTCGTTGAAGATCCATATTGTACAACTCACACACCCAGCGTAGGATTTACTCCCATGTGTCCATCGGTTGTGACCCTGGGCTAAGCCAAGAGGCGCCTTTCTCATTTCGGGACTTTGGGAACCGGGAGTTATAAATGCAAGGGAGTCAAGTTTTTCGACTCTTCAAACCCTGAAACCCGAAATCCTATTCACACCAAGCCACTTCAGGATTTCACCTACCGGGACTTCGCGTAGCGGGATTTCGCGATGTATGAAGATGGGGGTTCATAACCTCCAGATTTCCGGGTGCCGCAACACCGAAACCCATATATCTACTAAGTTCCTTTTGGGGTTTCGCAAGTCAGGATTTACCGATGTGAGAGGACAAGGGGCCTCACATCTAGGATGCCCGGGAGCCGAAACTCTGAACCATATATCCACTAATCACTAACCTCATTCCGAGGTTTCACAGGTCGGGATTTCGCGATGTGAAATGACAAGAGGTCTCGCATCTCAGTTTCCCGGGTGTCGAAACTTCGAATTTCAGATATATGCGCTAATCCCGTTTTGAGGTTTCGCAAGTCAGGATTATGGGACCGGCGAGTACAAGAGACTTTCCCTTAGGTATCCTGGGTGCTGAAACACTGAAACATCCAACTCTAGACATGCTATGGAATTTCGGGATTTCGCAAGTCAGGATTTCAAGACTGGTGAGTACAAGAGACTTGCCTTTAAATATCACGGGTGCCGAAACACCGAAACATCCATGTCTCATCCGTGCTATTATCATTTTGGGGTTTTGTAAGTCGGGATTTCACGACTGAAGAGTACAAGGGAACTTACCCTTCAGTATCCTGGGTGCCAAAACACCGAAACATCAAGACTCTAATCACGCTACACTATTCCGGGGTTTCGCAAGTCAGGATTTCACGTCTGGCGAATACAAGGAAACTGACCCTTGGGTTTCCCGGTTGCTGAAACTACGAAACACCAAGAATTATCCATGTTAGACGATTTTGGGGTTTCATACTTCAGGATTTCACGTCTGGCGAATACAAGGGAATTGACCCTTCGGTTTCCCGGTTGTCGAAACTCCGAAACACCAAGACTTATCCATGCTATACCATTTCGGGGTTTCACAAGTCGGGATTTTGTGACATGCGAATACAAGGAGACTTGTCCTTGGGTATCCTGGGTGCCGAAACACCGAAACACCAAACTCTAACCACGTTATACCATTTCAGGGTTTCACAAGTTGGGATTTCGTGACATGTGAATACAAGGAAACTTGTCCTTGGGTATCCTGGGTGCCGAAACGTTGAAACACCAACTCTAACCATGCTATACCATTTCGGGGTTTCACAAGTCGGGATTTCGCGACATGCGAATACAGGGAGACTTGTCCTTGGGTATCCCGGGTTCCAAAACGCCGAAACACCAAACTCTAACCATGGTATATCATTTCTGGGTTTCACAAGTCAGGATTTCACGACATGTGAGTACAAGAAAACTTTTCCTTAGGTATCCCGGGTGCCGAAATGCCAAAACACCAACTCTAACCATTCTATACCATTTCGGGGTTTCGCAAGTTGGGATTTCGCGACATGCAAATACAAGGACACTTGTCCTTGGGTATCCCAGGTGCCAAAATGCCGAAACACCAAACTCTGAGGGAACCATTCCTTCTGGTGCAAGCTTTCCAAACTTAGGCCATAAAATCCTTCAATGGACTCTTGGGTAATTATCACCAAGCTTGGGGACATGGCTGAAAGGCCTTCTTAACTTATCGAGTTATGAACTCTATGACAGGGGCGAGGTAATATTAGATATTTTACTTAAACAATAGTCCTTTCAAGGAACTCACTCCGACTCTGGACTAGTGAGGGAACTTTCCCAGAAGGAGGTGCCTTCGGGGAAATCCAACCAAGACATCACGTGAGTCAAGTAAATGGGATAGATCTCTTGAGAACGGACTCAGAGTCTGAACTTGTTCAATGTATATATATATATGAACTGAATATGGCCATACAAGTATAAGCATGCATCCGCCTTTACCAATCAAAATACACCAGGCAACACTTCTGTACAGAAACCATTCATGAGTGTACAACCATGAACATGCATTCCAGGAACATTCAATTTGAAATACAAGACATAAATACTTATCAGAAAACATTAGGTGTAATGCAATTGTTGAGAGGGGTGCTCGTTTCCACCGAACCGTAGGCTCAGTGATTCCAAATGGATTTACCACTAGCCACCCACTAGCTTAGACCACGATTCCATGAGACTGAGTCTCTGTTTGTCATAGGTTGAGAATGAAGGTTACTCTCCTTCTTCTCTACTTATCAATCACTCTGTATATTTTTCCAGAGTCCTATCGATTTCTCCCCTCTTGCGATCTCTGTCGCGACTGCCCTCTTCCACACCTCTTTCATGCCTTTTCTTTTCCGGCGAGGTTGCGTGTGACACGAAATTCCCCGCGGTGGTCAATTCTGAGGCTTCCACAGATGGGCGGTTCACCCCCATCCCTCATTAACTCATGAGGAGCCTCTTCACCTACCAACCTGGCGAGTAATTCATTTTGGGGGCAGCAAGCCGCTCTTGATCTTCAGGCTAGTGAAGACCAAATACGGTATTTGTTTCAGTGGAAGTTAACACCACCATTCCAGGTGCCTTCCACCTCCTTTCATCAACCATCGTGGTCTCTTTTCAACACATCCCCCTCCCAACAGTCTTGCAACATATATTCATAACATTATTTACATTCGTCGACCTTTTATACTAAGGTCCATTCAAAATCACACATTCACATCTTTGAGTCTACCATAGTTCTTGGCCAGTATAGTTATTTTTACAGACTGGGGGAAATAGGGTGTTACAATTCCCTCCCCCTTAAAGAAACATCGTCCTCGATGTTCTATCTATCAATATGACATGTGTGTACAGAGGTAAACAAAATCGGGTATGTCTGTTTCATGGCATCCTCCATTTCCCATGTAGCCTCATCTGGGCCAAAATGTCTCCACTGCACCTTGACCTATGCAATGGTTCGGTTCCGGAGCGAGGTTTCCTTTCTGTTCAGTATGCATTGAGGTTCTGGTAGGAATTATCCCTTCAGTTCCACCTGGATCATAGACCAGTTGATTATATGATTAGAATCATGTACATATTTCTTCAATAATGAAACATGGAAAACATTATGTTCTTTTACTGTGGGAGGAAGTTCTAGCCTATAAGCTATAAGTCTCACTCTATCTAGAATCTCAAAGGGTCCACAATACCGAGTTGCCAACTTGGCGCAAGCTCCCATTTTTAGGGAACTCTTCCTGGGCCTAACTCTGAGATATACATGGTCTCCCGTCTTGAACTCTCTTGGAGTTCTCTTTTGGTCAATGTAACTTTTCTGTCGGTTCTGAGTGAGCTTCAGGTTTTGTTTTATCCGAGTCACTTGCTGTTCCATTTATTTCAACATGTCGGGTCCAAAATAAATTATGTTTACGGGATTACTCCAACTGACAGGAGTGTTGGAAGGCCTACCATAGAGGACTTTGAAGGGACTCATCTTTAAGGATTCTTGGTAGCCGTTGTTGTAGGCGAATTCCACCAGTGGCAGGTAGTCTTCCCACTTCTTGGGTTGATGCATTACATGCATTATTATCATGTCTTCTAGCACTTGGTTCACTCTTTCCATCTGTCCATCGGTTTGAGGGTGATAGGCAGTGCTAAGAAACAACTTAGTCTCTAAACCCACCATCAGTGATTTCCAAAAGTTGGAAGCAAATTTTGTGTCTCTGTCAGACACGATCTTTTTCGATATACCATGCAGTCTGAATATCTCCTTCATGAATACATTGGTGATGTCTATTTCCTTACAAGTCGACTTGATGGGGATAAAATGAGCGGACTTTCTCAATTTATCCACCACTACCATGATGGTGTCATTCTGTTTGGTCGAGGTTGGTAACCCAGTGATGAAATCCATGGAGATGGTTTCCCATTTCCATTATGGGATTGGTAAAGGTTGCAATAATCATGCTGGATGTTAGTGTTCTGCTTTACCCTATTGGCACTCTATGCATTTGGCTAAGTACTCAGCTATGTCTTTCTTCAACCCAGGCTAGTAGAATTGTTTCCTGGTGGCCGTGATCAACTTTTGGTATCTTGGATGACCAGTATAGGGTATTTTATGTAATTCATCCAGTATGAACCTCTTCAAGTCGTCACAATCTGGAATGTACAATCTGCTTTGGTAAGTGAGCATACCTCCTTCCATCATCTGGTAGTCTCCGTACTTTACCCCTGTGGGTTCTTGCTATTGGTACGAGGTCACGGTCTGGAAGAATGGGTCTGTCTCTTGTGCATTTCTGACTCTTTCTGTGACATCCGTCTCGTAGGTGCTTACCGCTGCCTGGTGAATTGTTTTCATGCTTCTGCTAAGGGCATTGGCCACCCTATTTTCCTTCCCCTTAATATGTTTGATTTCAAAATCAAACTTGATGAGGAAGGCCATCCACCTAGCTTGTCTGGCATTGAGCTTTGGTTTGTCAAACAGATAACGCAATCCACAGTGGTCTGTCATAAGTACAAATTTTCTTCCTAGGAGGTAATGCCTCCACATTTTTAAGGTGTGCACTATGGAAGCCAGCTCTAGATCATGGGTCACATAGTTGACTTCATGCTCATTCAATTTTCAGGATTCATAGAAGATCACACTTCCTCCTTGCATAAGGACTCCTTCGAGCCCTTCCTTACAGGCATATTTGCACACGAGGAAGTCATCTTCGGAATCGACGATCTTCAACATGGGTGTATGGGTTAGTAGATGTTTCAGGGTTTGAAATCTTTCTTCACATTTTTGCATCCATGTGAATTTTGTCCCCTTCTTCTGGAGGGTAGTGATTGGACATCCAATATTGGAGAATCCTTTTATAAATCTCCTATAGTATCCTGCCAGGCCCATAAAGGATCGGATATCTGAAATGTCCTTCGAGGTAGGCCATTCCATAATAGACCTGATTTTATCAGGGTCTACTGCTATCCCTTCTTCGGATAGGACATGGCCCAAGTAATGTATTTTCTTCTGGAAAAACTCACACTTTCTAAATTTGGCATAGAGCTGATGTTCTCTTAGCACTTGAAGCACCAGTCTAAGGTGTTCCTCATCTTCCTCTCTATTCTTGGAGTAAGTTAATATGTCATCAATAAAAACCAACACAAATTTGTCTAGGAATTTGTTGAGCACATTGTTCATCAAGCACATAAAAGTGGTAGGGGCATTGGTCAATCTGAATGGTACTACCACAAACTCGTAGTGACCATATCTCGTCTTGAAGGCATTTTTGTGGATGTCTTCGCCCTTGATTCAGACTTGATGGTATCCAGATCTCAAGTCAATCTTCGAGAAGATAGAGGCACCTCCCAATTGATCGATCAAGTCATCGATCCTGGGTAAGGGGTACTTGTTCTTTATGGTTACCTTATTGAGTTGTCTATAATATATGCACAGTCGGAGGGTACCATCTTTCTTTTTCATAAACAGGACTGGTGCTCCCCATGGAGACACGCTGGGCCAGATATAGCCTTTGTCCATCATTTCTTTTGATTGTAATTTAAGTTCAACTAGCTTAGGTGTGCTCATCCTGTAGGGTGTCCTAGACACTGGCACCTCTCCTGGTGGAAGTTCTATTGAGAAGTCGATGTCCCTTCTCGGAGGTAGACCCGATACCTCTTCCAGAAATACATCTCTATATTCTCTCAGCGTGGGGTGGTCTTCTAGGGTTGGTTTGTCACCTTCAATTGTTTTCAACACCTATATTGCATACAGTGGACATCCTTTTCTGCAATACCTTCTAATTTGTAGAGCTGATATTCGTCTCACCGAGACAGGTTTTTGGATCCCTTGAAGGGTTATCCTCCTTCCTTCACTTACGCATTCCAAGGTTTTATGGTAACAGTCCAATTTGGCTTTATGGGTGGCTAGCCAGTCCATACCAATCAACAGATCATATGATCCCAGGGGTAATATGTTAAGGGTTTCTTTGGTGGGGAATTCACCCATAATTAATTGGCAGGTTGATATGACCTCCACTACCCTTCTTTTGGTGCCAGTGGCTAACTGTACCAACCAAGGCTTGGCATTTGTATGTGGTTGTAGTTTACATTTATCAACATCCTTAGGGGATATATAACTCAAATTTGAACCAGGGTCAATCAGAATAGACACTAGATGGTTGGTGATCATACCTTCGATTTCCACCACTGAAGCTTGGTGGTCATCTTGGTTATTATCCAAGGCCGCATAAATTTGCGGCACACTCTTGGCCATGTCATTGATAGTGGTAGATTCTTGAACGTTGCAAATTCTTCAGTTGTTCTATTGTCGGTGCGGGCAGTCCCTCAGTAGATGTTCTTCTCCACAACCCCAACATTTCAAAGGTTCTCTCTTTGGGTTATCAATCTTTACTGGGGTAGATCCAGAACGTTTATTTCCGCTCAAGGAGGGAAAGTTCTGCTGGTGTACACTTTGGACTGGGAAGCTCATCCTTGAGTTCTTTTTACAGGCCTTAAATCTTGGGGATTTAAACCCCCTTTTCTGGAATCCCAAACTATTCTTCTTCTTCCAACCTTCGCGGGGTCCTGTCTGATACCCAAGTTGTTCATAACAATATCTTTCCTTTCAGATAGTATCTTTTAGGGTCTTTGGTTCATCAAATTCAATCCTGTTTTGATAGTCCTTAGGTAGTCCACTGATGAATCGTTGCACCTTTTCCTTTTCTTATTTTATGTAGAGTACATACCTTAGCAACTCGAGGAATCTGATGACATATTCCTCTATGGTGAGTTTCCCCAGCTTAAGTTCATAGAATTCTTTAGTCTTTTCGTCGAAATATTTTTCTGACAGATACTTCTTCCTGAAGTATTTCTCAAACTGTTCCCAAGGCAGATCTTCCTCGTGAATCCATTTTACATTCTTAAGGTCTTCCCACCAAATGTAAGCCTTTCCATTCAAGTTGAAGGTGGCTACTTGGGCCTTCAAGTTTTCTGAGAAGTCATGGACTCTAAAATACTTCTTTAGTCCAAGCAGCCAAGCCTCCGCTTTGTCTCCCTTCTTTATTTCACCGTCGAAGGGGGGTGGTTTGGCCTTCTTGAACTCTTCAAGATTATGACTCTTGGAAAGTTTTATCTTCTTTCATTTTCTTCGGGAATGAGAACTAGTTCTACTGCTAGAAGATCCCTCCGAGTCGCCAGCTTCCTTTCCAAAGGAATCGTCCGACACTTGTCCTTTATCTCTGGGGTGGACCTTCCTCGAGGTACTCCTCTCAGTGTGGCCACTGACATGACCACATTTTTGTATCTCAGGTTCATGTTGCAATTGCCTTTGTATGTCGAATAAGCTCTGCAGTAAAACTGCATTAATTTTTGTTTGTTTCTCTTGCCCTTTTATCATCCTCTCATTGTCAACCTTGCAGCTCTATAATTCAACCATGAGGCTCCTCACAGTCTCAGCTAGATCTGGAGGGGTCCCTACTGCCCTCCTTTCGTCAGACTCTTCGTCTCTATTGTGGGAGCCTTCCCCCACTTCATGGTGAGTCACCATTCTCTATGTCTTCAATTTTTCGCGGTTGATCTTCCGCTTTGTGTCTAAAAGAAAAATGTTGGTTGTTAGTCAATATTTATATTCATTTATAACTAGTAAATAATTCATATTTTTCACATGCACACACACAATAGGAGTTTTCATTCTTAACTTCAACTTTTGATTAAGAAGGTTAAGACAGGGGGTTACTCCTTTTAGGAGTGTTTCGAACAGAGCTCCTTTACAACTCGTTCATGAGCCCAAGCAGGCCAAGTGTTGTAACCATGATCTGATACCAATTTGTAACACAGCCACTACGGGAACTAAGATTGTTTCGGGGTTTTTCTCCTCTTCTTCAAGGGACAAAGTTCCCGAATTCCTACGAGGTTCTAGCATAGGCTAGGTCCTCCAATCGGGACCTTCACCACACCGATTCACTGGTTCTTTTGTTGAAGATCCGTCATATACAACTCACGCACCCAGCGTAGGATTTACTCCCATGTGTCCATCGATTATGACCCCAGGCTAAGCCAAGAGGTGCCTTTCGCATTTCGGGACTTCGAACTGGGAGTTAGAAATGCAAGGGAGTCGAGTTCTTTGACTCTTAAAACCCCGAAACCCGAAATCCTATTCACACCAAGCCGCTTCGGGATTTCACCTACTAGGACTTCGCGTACCGAGATTTCATGATGTATGAAGATAGGGGTTCATACCCTCTATATTTCCGGGTGCCGCAACACTGAAACCCATATATCTACTAAGTTCCTTTCAGGGTTTTGCAAGTCAATATTTCACGATGTGCGAGGACGAGGGGCTTCGCATCTAGTATGCCTGGGAGCCGAAACTCTGAACCATATATCCACTAATCACTGACCTCATTCCGAGGTTTCGCAAGTCGATATTTTGGGATGTACGATGACAAGAGGTCTCGCATCTGGGTTTCTCAGGAGCCAAAACTCTGAAGTTTAGATATATGCGCTAAGCTCATTTCGGGGTTTCACAAGTCAGGATTCCGGGACCGGCGAGTACAAGAGACTTTCCCTTAGGTATCCCGAGTGTCGAAACACCAAAATATCCAACTCTAGACACCCTATTCCATTTCAGGATTTGACAAGTTGGGATTTCGGGACTAGCGAATACAAGAGACTTGCCTTTAGATATCCCAGGTGCCCAAACACCAAAACATCCATGTATCATCAGTGCTATTATCATTTCGGGGTTTCATAAGTCAGGATTTCACGACTGAAAGTACAAGGGAGCTTACCCTTCGGTATCCCGGGTGCCGGAACACCAAAACATCAAGACTCTAATCACGATACACTATTCCAGGGTTGCGCAAGTCGGGATTTCACGTATGGTGAATACAAGGAAACTAACCCTTGGGTTTCCCGGTTGCCGAAACTCCGAAACACCAAGAATTATCCATGCTAGACCATTTTGGGGTTTCATACTTTGGGATTTCACGTCTGGTGAATACAAGGAAACTGACCCTTGGGTTTCCCGGTTGCCAAAACTCCGAAACACCAAGACTTATCCACGCTATGCCATTTCGGGGTTTCGCAAGTCGGGATTTCGTGACATGTGAATACAAGGAGACTTGTCCTTGGGTATCCTAGGTGCCAAAACGCTGAAACACCAAACTCTAACCACACTATACCATTTCGGGGTTTCGCAAGTCGGGATTTCGCAACATGCGAATACAAGGAAAGTTGTCCTTGGGTATTCCGGGTGCCGAAAAGCTGAAACACCAACTCTAACCATGCTATACCATTTCAGGGTTTCGCAAGTTAGTATTTCAGGACATGCAAATACAAGGAGACTTGTTGTTGGGTATCCTGGGTGCCGAAATGCCGAAACACCAAATTCTAATCATGCTATACCATTTCGGGGTTTCACAAGTCAGGATTTCGCAACATGCGAATACAAGGAAACTTGTCCTTGGGTATGCCGGGTGCCGAAATGCGGAAACACCAACTCTAACCATGCTATACTATTCTGGGGTTTCGCAAGTTGGGATTTCTCGACATGTGAATACAAGGAGACTTGTCCTTGGGTATCCCGGGTGCCGAAACGCCGAAACACCAAACTCTGAGGGAACCATTCCTCCTAGTGCAAGGTTTCTAAACTTAGGCCATAAAATCCTTCAATGGACTCTTGGGTAATTATCACCAGGCTTGGGGACATGGCTGAAAGGCCTTCTTAACTTATCGAGTTATGAACTCTATGACAAGGGTGAGGTAAGCTTAGATATTTTACTTAAACAGTAGTTCAAGGAACTCACTCTGGCTCTGGACTAGTGAGGGAATTTTCCCATAAGGAGGTGCCTTCGGGGAAATCCAACCAAGACATCGCATGAGTCAAGTAAATGGGACAGATCTCCCGAGAATGGAATTGGAGTCTGAACTTGTTCAATATATATATATATATGAACCGAATATGGCCATACAAGTATAAGCATGCATCCTCCTTTACCGATCAAAACACACCAGGCAACACTTCTATACAGAAACCATTCATGAGTGTACATCCATGAACATGCATTCTAGGAACATTCAATTTGAAATACAAGACATAAATACTTATCAAAAAACACCAGGTGTAATGCAACTGCTGAGAGGGGTGCTCGTTTCCACCCAACCGTAGGCTCAACAATTCCGAATGGATTTACCACTAGCCACCCCCGAGCTTAGACCATGATGTCGTGAGACCGAGTCTCTATTCATCAGAGGTTGAGAACGAAGGTTACTCTCCTTCTTCTCTACATATCAATCACTCTGTTTATTTTTCCAGAGTCCTTCTGATTTCTCCCCTCTTGTGATCTCTGTCGCGACTTCCCTCTTCCACACCTCTTTCCTTCCTTTTCTTTTCCGACGAGGTTGCGTGTGGCACGAAATTCCTTGCGGTGTTCAGGTTTGAGGCTTCCACAGATGGGCGGTTCACACCCATCCCTCATTAACTCATGAGGAGCCTCTTCACCTACCAACTTGGCAAGTAATTCATTTCGGGGCCAACGAGCCGCTCTTGATCTTCGGGCCAGTGAAGACCAAATACGATATTTGTTTCGATGGAAGTTAACACCACCATTCCAGGTGCCTTCCACCTCCTTTCATCAGCCATCGTGGTCTCTTTTCAACACATCCCCCTCCCAACAGTGCTGCAACATATATTCATAACATTATTTACATTCGTCGACCTTTTATACTAAGGTCCATTCAAAATAACACATTCACATCTTTGAGTCTGCCATAGTTCTTGGCCAGTATAGTTATTTTTACAGACTGGGGGAAACAAGGTGTTATAGTATCTCTGGAAATTACATCAATGTCATTGAAGGCCAAAAAATTAGCATACAATAGGAGACAAGAAATGTAGCATATCCGAATTAGTTTTATTTGGAAAAAGCAAGAAAGGTTCCTGGAAACCCAAAATTTAGTATACAATAAGGGCATTGTCGAATCAGTTTTCTTTGGAATTTATCAAAAAATAATAATGTCTATTACATGTTTCTGGAAATTTAAATGCGTTGGTCATATAGACTGGGATTGGTGCTCCCACAAACCATAAAAATAAATAAGTACAAGAATTGGGAACATTGAAAGAAGTGCGCGATGGTAGAGAGGAAGCCCTGAAAAGAAGAAATTGGAAGTTAAGAGTGTTTGGTTACATTTTTCTATTGAAAGAGGACATAAGTGTATTGATAAAGAAGAGAAGATGACAACGAAGACTTAAATTGGATTGATAAAAAAAACAAGAAGGAAGTATAAACTTACTATGAATCTGATGCATTTTTGTTGCTGTCGTCGATGGGCATTGTAGTCATGTTGATCGGTTCTTGCCCTTCCTGAACGAGGCTGTCCATTCTCTCTTGGAACCATTCTTCGATGTATCTTTTCATGGGGGCTGTGTTGGTTTCATCCCAGATTTCTATGTCATAAAGTTCGTTTTCTAATTTCCTTAGATCCATTGAAATACTATGCATAGTCTATTCAATTTCTTCATTGTGTGAGGCATAGTCCAGTACCCCGTGCTTGTGCTCATCTAGACGATGTTCAAGTATGCTATAAAACTTTTCAAAAGACAACCCCTTTAAAATATCAACTTGTTCCTTAAAGGATTCTTTGGAAACTGAAAAGGATTTGAGAATTAAGTTAGGATCTTGAACCTCATTGGTAGTTCCGACTAAGTCCAGTTGGAGCAGGCTTGTGAATAAATTTTCCTTTTCTAATATGACTTGTTTACATGACTTGACGTTGAGCTGCAGGTTGTCAAATTTCTTTTTCCAGCATGCTTTTACTTTTTTGGTGCTCTTTGGTGAGGGGAGTTTCTCCTGTCTTCTTTTTAGTTTTGATGTATTGTCGGCATATTTGGCAAAAGGGGTCAATACTTGATCATAGAAAAGTTGTTCATTTTTTAAATTCATCTCCAATTGTTCCAGCAAATGATTGGCCTTCTTTCTGAAGGAAACTAAATTTTGTGATGTTTCTCAGGCTTTAGTAACTACCTGCATTCTTTTGTTGATGTTATTATCTACAAGGGCTCTAGAGCATGTAAGGAGGGTAGAGGATACTTTCATCTTCGTTGCAGTGGTAACAAGCACGATTTTTTCCAAAGGACTAGCAAATTTTGGAGTTGCAAGGAAAGCCTACTCAAATTCGTTGAGGCATTGTTTCATATTGGCATTTTCTATCTCAATTCCTTGAATGGAATCACGAAGAATGCCACTGGTTCCCTGGTGAAATTGGTAGATTTGGGATGGATACATTTCTCTAAAGTTAATCTCCATGCGAGATTTTCCTTTCCCGTTTGTTACATCTCTCTTTTCAATGACCAGACTTTTAGATTGGCTGTCAAAAATAGCACTCTGGATTACAAAGGATTCATCTAAGTCAAAAAAGTCGGTGTCTGATATTTCCACTGTGGACGACCCAATTTTCTGCATGTGCTCAGCTTCAATTTCAAGTTGCAGTTTTCCACTTTCAATTCGAGGTTCCTCCGCTTGCCCTGCATTGTTTTTTCTCTTCTTCGTCAGTGGAATTTTGTGAGAACTATTAATATTTATGCGAGGAGGGTTCTTATCTCCTCCTCTATTCGAAGATTTCTGGGTTACTTTCTTACTGGGGTGGACCATCGAAGAGATGCTCCGTGATGTCGTGCTCTTGGGAGTGTTGGCGGGGGACTGGGTAATCTTCTCACCTGATACTTTTCCATGTTTTCTGTACAATTCAGTGGCGCTTTGCAATCTCTCTGCATCGCAATCGACAAAAGCATGATTTTTGTTGACAATGTTCCTGTCTTGGGTCAGGTGTCTATGGATAAAAGAGGTGTTAAAGCCAACACCCAGTAAATGTTCTCGAAAAATTCCATTAGGGTCGAACCCTTTTATCTTTTCAGCATACGTTAGGTTCAATTTCTTGAAATGGGTGACAAACTCATCAATCTTGTTGATGTTTCTGCACACGAAGTCTCTGACTTTCCAGGGCAGAAGAATGAACTATTTTTTTTTCTTGTGATGGAAAAAATGCAACCAGTTGTTGTATTGCCTTTCTATTTCTGCAACAAACATCTTGTCCGTGATGTGGAATGGAAGGAAGGAAGAATTTTCCTTAGAACCAAAGACCATGAGGACACTATGATTTTCCTCTTGCTCAAGTGTTCCCTTCCTATTCAAAAACTTGGTTGCTTGGCTAGACATACGCAGAGCATCCTTTCCTAATAGTAAATCTTTGAAAACTAATACAAAGCCATTAAAAACTTCATAAAAACAATGGGAGGCCTTGTGTCCCCATAGTGCCTCATGACGAAATGTTACTGGGTCGAATCCACAGTTTATTTTATTGGAAAGAGAAATTTATGGAAATGGACAACAATACACAATTGCGAAAATCAACTAGGATGACATATAAAATTGATTCGATTCTTTGAATCATGATAGCTGGGAGCAGATCTCAATTGAAAATAGATTCCCCCAATCGAAAATGTATTTTTCCTTGACTGTGAAATACAAAATATAAATAATTATATGGGAAATTCTTGTTGTGGATGCCTGTCCCGTTATTCTTGTAACTAGCCAAGCAATTTCCCGAAATGGATTTCTAAAGGAACTTACCTGCAACCTTGTGATATCTTCAGGAACTGTTGTTGGGTCTTCGAGGAATTTCGCTAAGATGTCCAAACCGTTATGATTTTTTTCTAGAAACTGTTTACAGTCTTGTCCTCTGCATGTCAATGTTGGGTTCAACAATTTTAACATCTCGTGGAAGAGCCGAGGCGACAAAGAAACAAGAGAATGGTCGCGCAATGGAATAATTATTTGGCTTGGAATATATTTTTCGATGCACCAAGAGACCACCTCCTTAGAATCAAAAACCTCAGGAACGCAGCCCACACGAGCGATTCCAGAGGTCCAAATCACTTCATTTTGGGTGGAACGAGATGAATAGTAAAAGTATGCCCTGGACCACTGAAATCTCTGGTCCTCTTGTGCGAACATATTTATTGTATCTCCAAAAAAATGCTGTCGACCTGGTGCCATAAGTCTACAAGAACGTTTATTTGTTCCAGGCGATGAATGAAATGAAAATTTGGAAGGGTTAGTATAACCCTGTGCAAATTTTGGTCGAAAGCATGTGAATGGGAGATGTCCTCGAGACTTTTGTTGATTAATGACAATTTGGATGGTTGTTGCATGATGCGTTGTTAACATTAAACAATACTAATTGCATACATATAAATGCCAACACATTGGATATTGCAATGACCGATTAAGCATTGTAGATTTCTTGAGTGGCCCAACACGAGGACGCATGTTGGAGATGAACAATCGAAAGGGACAAAATAACTCTCCGCACATCTTGGTTTAATGCGTAATAATGGGATATCTCCTCGAGGTTTTTCGGTCATTAATGACAATGTTGAGGGTTCCTGCATGGTCAACTATTAGCATGAAAGGTTTCTAATCGCATAGTAAGAAAATATGGAGTTCGCAGACAGGGGAAAAAAGATAGCTACAAAACAAGGTTGTAACGTACAAGCGTTGAGGGTGAGGGTGCAAGGGTCAAATTGTATGTCTAAGAAATTTTTGAGTGAAATACATGTAACAACGAAGAGGATATGGTAGGATAGCTGGAAGCACAGGAAGTTAGTGGGGATGGAAGGCAACGAGAGATACTATGAAACATTTGTGAGTAGTGGTAGAGTGATCGCGCTGGAATTGTAGATTTTATGAACCCGACAACAGGAGAATCAAAAATAGGTTGAGAAGGTGTCTTCAAAGGAGGTGAGGTCTATACCTTCTAATTGTATCACTCTGAAAATTTGAATGCATAATCTGTAACACAGAAGAGCGGAGGATGTCGGAATCCGGTAGTCAATTTGTATATTGCAGAGAGTGCAATCCAAACTGTTTTGTACCTCTGTGTCCAGTTGTCAGTACTAAGAGATAATTTAGTATTCAAAATAATTTTTTAGATACTGTTAGATAGTTCATAGGGACTAGCATCAAAACAATGTAAATCTCCACCCTGCCAGTCCTGCATTTTGTGTGTCAATTTGTATATCGCAGAACTGCGAGCGTTGTTTGGAGGACACGAAACAATGGAAGTGCAATGTTGAGTCAGCCACTTAATGCAGGCACCACCTGCTATGTCGAAGCAGATCTTCGATCCCGCCATTTACTGTACTGGAATCTTTCTTGCATATGGTCTTCATCATTCTTTGACAGGGCTATTGCCGAATTTGGCACCTTTTGTTTTATTAACACCCAACGGAAATAACTTCACATTTGATGTTAAGCACCTTCCACGTTTTAGCTCCAGCGGAAATTATTTTACCTTATCATGTCTAACACCACATGACCATTCAACGTAACCAAAAGGTCCCAACGGAAATTGAATTACCGTACGGATTGTACCCTCCATGCAAATTCCACTCCCATATAATAAGCAACACGTGGCTCCCAACGGAAATTACCAAGCGCCTCGGGGTTTGAACCCTCCATTCTCCATTTTGATCCAGACCGTTTATCTCTTGCTTGCCGACCTCCATTTTCCGTTGTGCTCTGGATAGTCAATCTCTTGCTTTCCAATTTCTCTCAACTCTTGACCGTCTGTCTACTAGATTGCCAATACCCTGCTCCAAAGATTCTGCCGTAGAAGCACACAAATAACCAGTACTTCTTGTTGCATCAAACACATCCAACTTCTCCTCAACCTCTGTAATCCGTGTAGGGTCTGGATTTACTCCAAAAACTGGAACTGAACTG
>JZKD02S1151289.1:628705-641792 GCA_000966675.3 Picea glauca
TAAATGAAGAACTATCTTGCAGGTGACCTAAAAATCCATTACAATTCCCAGCAATAAAACAAAGAAGTTCAACAAACAAATTTCCAGACAGCGTTTTCAACCAACCAAAGCATTGAACACAGGGAGAACACCAAACATACTTGTTCTTTTTTCTTCTTCCTCTCTGAGTTTCTCTTGTATAACAGAGTTTTTTTTTACTCAAAGCTCACGTCACATAAAACCAGTCTCTCTTCTTTCATCTGCCCCTCGATCACATCTCTAAGTTGTCTTACATGTCCATGACCAGGAACATTAGAATGAAGGCACCCTAAAGCGCAACTCTTTGATGATAGAGAGATATGGAAATAAGTATTTAAAAGTAAGGCTGGATGGTCTTTCGTACACTTTGTGTTGATTCCTTTTAATGACAGATGTTCTCGATATTTTCAGTTATTAATGCCAATCTTTTTGAATATGTACGTTGAATAGTGACTAGCAACATGTATTAAAATTCCCATATCCGAGCATATTCTCAAATTTGACATCTAAGATATACACAATATTAAAGAGGGACATGACGTGAAGGCCTCTGTAGGTCACACGTTCGTGAACTATGCTGAAGATTTTAAGAAAACTAAAATTGCACAAGAAAAAAAAATAAAATAAAAAGTATTTTCGCCAATTCAAAATGTAGGAAAAAAGAAATTACCAGATCCCATAATATTCAGTTGTATATTCATTTCAATGGTAGATGTCCTCGAGCTTTCCAGTTATTAAAGCCCATCATTTCAAAATGCACAATATTAAAGAGGGACATGACATGAAGGCATCTGTGGGCGACACACTCGTGAACCATGTTGAAGCTTAAAAAAAAAAAAAAAACTATTTTCACAACTTCAAAATGTAGGCAAAAAGAAATTACCAGATCCCATAATATTTGCCTGTCTATTCATTTTAATGGGAAATGTCCTCAAGATTTTCAGTTCTTAAAGCCCATCATTTCGAAATGCACAATATTAAAGAGGGACATGATGTCAAGCTCTCTGTGGGCAACACGTTCATGAACTATGTTGAAGCTTTTAAGAAAACTAAAACTGCAAAAGCAAAAATAAAAAAAAAATAAAAATTCACAAATTTAAAATGTTGGCAAAAAGGCGCTTTCATAGGTAAGGCACTTTAGTACTCAATGTTCTTCAAATTCAATGACATTTTTATTATATGAGTAAAGGGGAAAAAACATCTGACAACCTAGAAGGGAGGTCATATATGATGGACAACTCATTGGCAGAAGCTATAGCGAGAATGCAAATTGAGTATCTAATAACTGCGGAACTACGTTGCGTTTGAGTCTTCAGCTTTCCATGCCTTTTCAAAATAAAAAACAAGAAAGGGTTGAATATTATCCTGTCTATTTATTTTAATGGGAAATGTCCTCGAGCTTTCCAATTATTAAAGCCCATCTTTTTGAACTTGTCTGGTCGATTCTAACTTTTGAAAGAATATTTAATGTGTATTGGGAAGCGTCGAATGTAGAGGGGATGGAGCCCTATGTAACAGACGTTACTACTATTTTTCAGTTTTTGTCGACAAGCGTATGTAGAACGTACGTAAAGAAAAGTAATTCAAGAATGCTATTTTTTTTGCACATGAGCCCTTGACATTCAAGTAGTCCGCAAGTCTGATTGTCTATTTGTATATCGTGGAACTATCTGTGCTATTTGTAGGACACAAAACAACATAAATGAATTTAGAGCCCGCCACCCCGAGAACCCGTGATCCAAAAAATGCTTACTATTTTTTTTGTGTGTTTTTTTGTCCACCAAGGTATGTAAAATGACGTATGTAAAGTAAACTATTTAGACAATGCTATTTTTTTTGGACATGACGGCCTTCAAATTCAAATAGTCCATAAGTCCGATGGTCAATTTGTATATTGGGGAACTCTCTGATTCTCAATTTTCATCCGCCCACCCCGAGAACCCGTGATGAAAAAACTGGCTAAGTATGGGACGAGGGCTTCGTGCATGTTTTATATATCTACTTTACAAAATTACATATTTCCTATGTTTAATTTATGTTGTCCAGGAAACCTATAATTTGATAAATTTCAATGTCTTCTATCCAAGAGCCCTTCCTTTAAAGAAAACTTATTTGGAAATGCTAATGTATACACCATAGTTCGATACCACCTATTCGCCAATCCGCGTCCATAAAACTGGCTACGTATGCAACCAAACGATGGTCGGTCGATATGATCGTGGAACTCTCTGTGCTATTTACAGGCCACAGAAGAACAAAAGCCCAATTTTCAGCCTGCCACCCCGAGAACCGACGATCATTAACCTATGTTGTTCAATAAACCTATAACATCAAAAATTGCATTCTCTTTTGTCCAGGAGGCTTTTTTTTAAAGAAAACTAATTCGGGAAAGCTAATGTATAGACCACACATGACCTGTCATAGGATGCAAATGAACTGCAGTCGCTTGGAATGACCACAGAAGCGCGAGAAAGTAGAGTCAAACACAGTTTACAATAGGAAAGTAAAAGGGAGAGAAGAGCTATATCTCCCACACAGCAAAAGGTAATTTCATAACTATGAAACTGTAGTAACACATAATCCATGGAAAAAGCATCGAAAACTATGAAATATATTTTGAGCTCGACAAAATCTGCTTCAAAGCGTAACAGATGCAATTAACATCGTCTGCAATTCTTTACTTTGTTGTTTTATCTTAATAAGCCCAATTTTCAGCCTGCCAGCCCCAGAAGCTGCCATCATTAACCTATGTTATCCAGGAAACCTATAATTTCATAAATTGCATTCTCTTCTATCCAAGAGGCCTTCTTTTAAAGAAAACTAATTTGGCAAAGCTAACATATACACCGAACACGACCTGTCATAGTACGATAGAACCTATTTGCGAAGCCCCGTCCATAAAACTGGCTAAGTACGCAATCGAACGACGGTCACATGGAATGGCCACATAAACACGACAAACTAGAGTCAAACGCAGTTTACACCAGGAAATTAAAAGGCAGAGAACAAATATATCTCCCACACAACAAAAGGCACTCTCATAACTATGAAACCATAGTAACACAGAATCCATGGAAAATGCATCAGCAACTATGAAATATATTTTCAAGCCGACAAACTCTGTTTCAACGCATAACCGATGCAATTTACATTGCCTACAATTCTTTAGTCTATTATTTTATCTTAATAGTATTCTATGCAAACCGATGTGAAAAAAATGTAACCAAAGATCCAATCGCAGATGCAACATCCCAACATTGCAAACCCTAGGAAAACAAGAAAAAACACCAAATAAGAACCCACCAAAAATCACCAAAAGGCCCAAGTGCAGGCGCAGGACTGGAACCCTGCAAAGTCGAATCGAGCAACAATAAACAACATACAATGAAGAAAGGAACAAGAAGAAACCACCCCCCAAGAATGAGGCTCTTCCAATCGCGACTGCAGAAACCCAAACGTGCTAACTGCAACAACACGAACATGAAATAAAGAACAACGAGAACATGCAAATAAGAAATCAGTGCCATGAAAAAAACAAGCATGGACTAGTGAATCAGCAATGCCCCTGGAGTATATAAATTTTAAAAACAAAAGAAAATGTCTTGTAACAAGCCTGTTAAGTAACCATTCAATGCTACCAAGCCTATTAGGTAAACATTTAAGTCTCTCATAAATGCACTGTAAACATTTAAGAAAAAAATTCAATGTGGCAGGTATCTGACGTATCCCAAATAAATTCATATATTTTTTGTAACAATAGTTCGAACACCAGGGAATGTATTGCAAAGCCAAAATTTTGATATGCCACCATATCAAACATTTCCATAAATTTAACTAGCATAAAATGCTAAACCAAATATTCGAATTAATGGTAGCATTAATCCACGTTCGACGAATGCATAACAAAATTTATGATTCAAAAATGACCATATACTACCAAATACTTTGGAAATGAAAACATATTTTACATTGGGAATAGCGAAGGAGAAAATAAGACCTCCAATCCTTTGTCCAATTAGATCTTGACAAACATGATACTTTTTATTATATAAAAATCAATGTTTTCACTTCCCTTGTTCCAACAATAGACAATAGGCAAATATTTATGGTCAACGCACAAGCTAATGCTAGGTCAACGATTTATCGATCGCTATAGTCCCTCTATGCCTACGACAAGGACTAATAAGAAGAATACAAAATAAAAACAATAATGAATAAAGCATATTATGAAAAATTTCTTCTTTTTTTTCCAAAAGAAAATTTGCACAAAAATTATATTAGAGAATAATTTTTTTTTTACATTTTCATAGGATCCTTTTTCATAGATGATGCTAATAGATCCAAAATGATACATATAGTCATCATGAAAGTCCACTACAAAGGTCAAAAACTGTCCTCTACCAAGATATTACATCAAAGTGAAGCCAATAAAAACCTCAACATTGAGGGCAAACACAAATAATGACAATATTCGCTTCATATAATCAAAATAGGCAGATGCATTCTAATCAAAACAATGTTGGAGGGTCAACCCATTTATTGGATGTCAATTGAAGCTATTCCTTGACCTGTCTTAAACAAGATCAAAAAGTTGATGTTTCACTTTCTTTGGAGTGGTCAAAATGAATCGAAGCAATATCATCTTTGTAGATGGGAGACTTTATCCAGACCAAAGAAAAATGGAAGTTGGGGACTTCACAACCTTGCACATTTCAATTTGGCATTGACTACAAATACCCTTTGGAGGGTTTTAACGTAGGGTGGTATCTGGCATAGATTTGTAATGGATAAATACTTTTCAAACATCACTATTATAAATTGGTTAAGACTTGCATCACAAAAAATATGCTTGGCTTCCAGGATTTGGACAAATCTGACCCGATATGTTCATGTAATTACACATTGGCTTGCTTGGCGGCCAGGATCTGGACACCTCATCTCCATTGGCAAAGACTGAATACTGGGCATTGGTGACAATTCAATCCTTAGCACAAAGACTCTATCATGTTTAAATCGAAAAAGAATTACTGTGCTATCACAAGCCACTGATGGGGGCGATCCAATTACTCAATCAGATTTATGGATGAGCAGTGAAAAATTGGAATTCTCTGGGGAATAGGCTTTTGAGTGGGAAAATTATATAAAAGAACTAAAAATGGTTGGTATTACACTTGATAATAATAAGGACACTTTACTTTGGACATGAGGCGATTCTTCTGGGAATATAAATTTTAAAAACATTTATGCAACCATTATTTCCACACAATAACTCCCGATTTTGCGTGGATGGAAAGTTAACATATGGAAGTGGAAGTTACAGTTGAAGATAAAAATATTTTTATGGTTGGCTGCTGATAACCAGATCCTTACCTGGGAGGTTTTAAATAAAAAAGGTTGGGAGGGCCCAGGTCTCTGCATACTATGTAAACATAATACTGAAGATATAGATCATCTCTTTGTACATTGCTCCTTTTCAAAAACTGTTTGGTCCAGGATCTCCTATAGGCTACAATTTAAAAATACTTGGGTTGGGAATACTCTTATAGAATGCCTTGATTCCTGAACAAAAAATAATCCAGTTTCAAATAGCTTGGCAGGTATTACATGCTAGAATATATGGATTGAAAGAAACAAAGCAATCTTTGAGGAGAAAGCTCCTTCTGCTTGGGATGTTGTTTTTAAAACTCTCGGATCACCCATTACATTCCCACTTACATAAAAAGTACAGAATATCAAACAGAGGACGATTGTACTTTATGAGGATTGCACCTGTGCTTTTTTTGATGGAGAAACTACAACGAAGGGTCAAAACTGTGGAGCAGGGGGCGCCATAATATGTCCTGATTCAACTGAATATAGGTGGTTTGTCAACTGTGGTGGAGGAACTAATACTAAATCAGAGCTTCTGGGTGCTTGGGTCACTCTCACTTTAGCAAAATACTTGAACACCAAAAATTTGCAATTGACGGGGGATTCCAAGGTGATCATTGAATGGCTAAAGCATAATGGAAATCTACAATCCACTGTTATTGAAGGTTGGAAGCGTAGAACTTTGGAGTTGAATTCATCCTTTCAGGCTATTCACTATCATCATATCTACAGGGAGATCAACAAGGTGGCTAATCTATTATCAAAACAGGTTGTGTTGGAACCTAAAGGAAGATTATCATATTTTATTTGGGATAAAGGGACGATTGGTCCTCCATATTATATGGAACTTTTCTAAAGTTTTTCCTGGTTTCTTTTTCTGAGTTTGTGATCAGTGACTTAGACTAGTGACATAATATCTCTTAATTATGAAAAAATTCCTTACTCTTCAAGTAAAAGAAATAAAAAATATTTTTTATTTAAAATTTAATAAACAACTTTTTGTTTGTGATTATATTTAGACTTTAACTTCTTTATAATGGAATAATTATTTTACATAAAAATAAAAAAATAAAAATCTTCTTATTTTAAAAATATATATATAATTTTTTATTTTTAAATAATATTTAAATCACTTTAAATTTATAATAATATTTTATAATAATAATAATAATAATCCATTTTTAAGGTCACAATTAAGCCAACACACCAAATTGGTGTATGAGACCCTCTTGTTTGTGGGACAAGGGAGCCCCCTCCGCCCAACGATTTGACTGGTAAAGTCTACGAAGGTATACATACCCTACCCCCTTTGGATTTGAACCTGTGACCTCTTAAGAGGAAACACATGTTCTTAACCATTAGGCCCACTTAAACTGTATATAGAACAAATAATTTTACATAATAAATTCATTATATATTTTTAAAAATTATTTTCAACTTGATTAGATTTTCTGAAACATAGTTGAAAAAAATATTTAATTATAGTTTATGGTTATAACTCCATCTATAATTGTCAAAATATGTCATGATCATAATTCACAATAAAAATTATTTTCAAGTTGATTAGATTTTTCGAAACATAGTTGAAAAAGATATTTAATTATAGTTTACGGCTATAACTCCATCTATAATTTTCAAAATATGTCATGATCATAATTCACAATCAAGATAGGAAGAATACAAAATAAAGTCTTTAAAAATAATAATGAATAAAATATATTGGGAAAAAATTATTTATTGTTAAATAAAAAAATATTAAAATAATTTTAATTTCAAATCTTTTACTGCTAACTATAATTTCAATTTAAATTCTTTATAATAAAATAAATAATTAAAAAAATAATTTTCGTTTTAATTAATGAAAGTTTATTTTTAATTAATATTTAAATAATTTTAAATATATTATAGTCTTCATACATTATGATGATGATGATTAACATCCACTAAGACCTAATTGGTCTATCCGGCCTTAAGAGGGTAAGTGATTACTTGTGATTCTTTAGAATTTTGGCTCGAAAAGCATTAAGAGAAGGTTTCCAAGATCACCATACTTTGGTTGAATTAAGAGGTTAAAGAGATTGCTAGTGTGATAAATATTTTGAAATAAAAATCTATTTTTAATTAATATTTAAATAACTTTAAATACATTATACTCTTATTTTACTTAATATTTAAATCATTTTAAATCCATTATAATATTTCATATTGATACAAACAGTTTTACATAATAAATTAAATATAATATTCCTTAATGGTATTTACCCAACAATAATACGGTCCGACTTTCAAATCACTTTAAATCCATTATAATATTTCACATATGATACAAATAATTTTACATAATAAATTATTTCTATTATTCTTTAACGATACTTACCCAATAATAATAAGATGTGACTTTCCATATTAATTTTAGTAGATTTTGATACATAGTTAAAAATATATTTAATTATAGTTTACAACGATAACTTTATTTATAATTGTGGACATATGGACCATTATATTTTTGGGATTTAGTATCATAATCCACAGTCAAGTATAATTGTGAACATATGTATAATTGTGAACATATGGATCATTATATTTTTGGTATTTAGCATCATAATCTACAATTAAGAGAGGAAGAATAGAAAATATAATCTTTTTCTAACATAAAATTATTTATTATATTAATATATAATATGTTTTTTTGACAAAGTATAAATTTTGTTCAAACTAGATCTAGTTCAAAGATCATTCTTTAAAAACATATTCTATCACCGACACAATAAAATTGGAGAATTGACAGATATGTAAACCAACAAGCAGGTTGCAAAAAGAGATTCAGAAAATAAATTAGTAGTTGTTCGTCCTCATAGGACCTCAAAGTGTTAAACAAAAGACCGCACATCTTCAAAGAAACTCAAAGTGTTTATCGAAAACATCCACACTTCTTCAAAGAACCTCAAGAACCTCAAAGTGTTTATCAAAAACATCGCACGCCCCCAATGAGGACCTCAAAGCTCTAGCTCAAACCTCTTCTTACCAAGAAGAGAACCACAACTTAAAAAAACAAAAACTGTAGAGAAAAAAACTGAAACCCCCACCACAACATGGACAACAACGCACATCCGAAAATGATACACGCGAGGAGAGATATCAAAACATCGTCTGAGGATTTCCATAGACCCCACCAAGATCGTTGACCTTGCAACCCCGCTCACCCTCATGACATTAATCATTATCATCAATATCTTTTAATACATGATTTTTTTTTAAATTAATATTTAAATCACTTTAAATTCATTATAATATTTCATATAAAGAAACAAAATTTATAATAAATTTATTATATTATTCTTTAAAATTATTAATCAATAACAATACAATCCATTTTGATCCACTTTTAGGATATTTTTTGAAACATATTTGATAAAGACATTTGGGAGATTTTTTGAAACATAACTTTTAAAAGATATTTAATTATAGTTTATAGCAATAACTCTATGCACAATATTTTTTTTGGTTGATGAGCATAATCCAAAACCAAGACAGGAAGAATACAAAATACAAGCCTATAAAAATAGTAAAACATATTAAAAAAAATTGTTATTTTTAACCTTAAAAATTTAAAATAATTTTCATTTCTAATTTAAAAATTATTTTTTCATTTGTAACCATATTTCTACTACTTTTAAATTATTCATCGTGAAATAAATTATTTTACATAAAAAAAACTCTTCATTTCAATACATCAAGGTTTATTTTTAATTAATATTTAATTAATTTGTAAATCATTTTAAATTCATTATAATATTTCATATATTATTCATCAAGAAATAAATTATTTTACATAAAAAAAAAATATTTCTTCATTTTAATACTTCAAGGTTTATTTCTAATTAATATTTAAATCACTTTAAATTTATTATATGAAAATTTTAATTAATTCGTAAATCATTTTAAATTCATTATAATATTTCATATATGAAAAAAAAACAAATATTTAATAAATTCATTATATTATAAAACTACTCACTCAACAATATTTTAAATTCATTATAATATATTTTTTTTTAAATAAAAAAGGGGAGCCTGCTATAATATATTATCAAAAAACTGTAGCAAAATGTACATAGTCAAGAGTCTGAGTCACCCAAAATGCTGTCGGAAACCGAAAACCAGCATAGGTGCACAACAACAACAACTGTAAACTAGTGGCACTCGTCATGCCCGGAGGAAACCAGGACAGGTGCCTAAAGTCTAAAAGAGCATAAAACAGTAACATAAAACTAAAGAGCCAGAGAACATGAAAAACCTAGGTTATTGGTGACTTGTCGCCTTCCTCTGTCTTCCACGTGGACCCGACCGGGATGGCGAAAGACTGCGCACAGAGGGGACATTTTCGCCAAGCTGGAGCGCCAGAGTAAGCATCGAAAAGCATGTCCAAGCGTTGGCCCATGATGAGGGCACGATGCTCCAGGTCAGACATGTGGCCTCGGAGCTCGAACACCAAGGACAGGTGCTCCTCACGAAGGAGAAAACCATGTAGAAAGCCATGCAGATCACCACCTTCAACGTCGGGTGTCCTTCGCTTCTCGCCATCCTTCCCTTCGCTCCATCCTTCCCTTCCCTTCGCACCATCCACCTCCAACGCAACTTCCAGGTCTTGCCAGGGAACCTCTTCCACAATGCAACCAGGAAAATCGGCGTCCAAACCCAAGTT
This sequence comes from Picea glauca, assembly GCA_000966675.3. NCBI lineage: Eukaryota > Viridiplantae > Streptophyta > Pinopsida > Pinales > Pinaceae > Picea > Picea glauca. The sequence goes on from JZKD02S1151289.1 coordinate 638,799, forward strand.
GGGTTTGCGTTCCCCACTGCCAGACCTCACTATGTCGTAGGGCGCCTCCATTGTCGTTAGGTCCTCCAAATTCGGGTCCTCCTCTACAATGAAAACCGGGTACAATTCCTCATTGCCATCCTCCAACTTAACGGTGTCCATACTGCTGCGGCCAATTTCCTTATCGGCGATGGTGGAGAGCAGAGCCTTCTTCTTGGCTCGAGCCTTCTTTCTCAGCAGTGAAGTAGCTATGGCCAGAGCACGTTCAAGGTGCTCTTTACGCCGCCGCTGCGCCTTGTGGGCATACCAAGCAGAGCCACGGCGAGGCGTTCCTCGTTTCCTCGTCATGTTGCAGAGCGCGCACCAAGAGATACACACAGGCTGGGATGAAGAGGACTCACGCCAATTGAGAGCACAAGCAGTAGGACTCGCACCAATGCTCCACAAAAGGATGGTGAACCAGGGCGCGAGGAGCGCGAAACTACACCAGAATCTCCAGACGCAGAGCAAAGCCGAGACCGGAGCAAGAAAAAACGAATGATCAGACCTCGAATACCCATAGCCGCCTTTAACATCAAACTTACCGATCTCGTAAATGGTCGCTCGAGGGAGGAGTCCTCCCATCGCAGAGCTGCTGTTATGGCTGTCCTACATCCTTAATGCGGGTGCAATGGTGAAGGCCTCCAGCATTTAATCCCCGGCTGAGTGCAAGCCAGCTGTCACGCCTTCGCCGTGTGTCACCCCATGCGGGGCAAATTCATTATAATATTTCATATATGAAAAAAAATATTTAATAAATTCATTATATTATTCTATAAAACTACTTACTCAACAATAATACAATTTGATTTGATTTTATCTTTAAGAGATTTTTTTGAAACATAGTTGAAAAAGACATTTAATTATATATTTTATGAAAGTAATTTCATTTATCATTTTCAAGAAAATTCACAATCAAAATAAGAAGAATACAAAATACAAACAAAGATAATAATGAATAAAGCATCTTATGATTTTTTTTTTTTCCCAAAAACAAATTTGCACAAAAATTGTATTAGATAATAATTTTTTTTTTACATCTTCATAGGATCCTTTTTCATAGTTGATGCTAATAGATCCAAAATGATACATATAGTCATCATGATAGCCCATTACAAAGGTCCAAAACTGTCCTCTACCAAGATTTACATCAAAGTGAAGCCAATAAAAACCTCAGTATTGAGGGCAAACAAAAATAAAGACAACATTCGCTTTATATAATCAAAACAGGCAAATGCATTCTAATCAAAACAACTTTGGAGGGTCCACCCGTTTATTGGATGTCAATGGAAGCTATTCCTCGACCTATCTTAAACAAGATCAAAAAGTTGATGTTTCACTTTCTTTGGAGCGGTCAAAATGAATCGAAGCAATATCATCTTTGCATATGGGAGAATTTATCCAGACCAAAGAAAAATGGAGGTTGGGGACTTCACAACCTTGCACATTTCAATTTGGCATTGACTACAAATACCCTTTGGAGGGTTTTAACGTAGGGTGGTATCTGGCATAGAGTTGTAATGGATAAATACTTTTCAAACATCAGTGTTATAAACTGGTTCAAACTTGCATCACAAAAAATATGCTCGACTTCTAGGATTTCGACGAGTCTGACCTGTTCTGTTCATGTAATTACACATTGGATTTCTTGGCGCCTAAGATTCGGACACCTCATCTCCATTGGCAGAGACCGAATACTGGGCATTGGTGACAATTCAATCCTTAGCGCAGAGACTCTATCATGTTTAAATCGAAAAACAATTATTGTGCTATCACAAGCCATTGATGGGTGCTATCCAATTACTGAATCAAGTTATGGATGAGCAGTGAAAAATTGGAATTCTCCGGGGAACAGGATTTTGAGTGGGAAAATTATATAAAATAACTAAAAATGGTCGGGATTACACTTGACAACAATACAGACACTTTACTTTGGACATGGGGTGATTCTTCTGGGAATATAACTATTAAAAACATTTATGCAGCCATTATTTCCACACAGTAGCTTCTAATTTGGCATGGATGGAAAGTTAACATATGGAATTGGAAGTCAGAGTTGAAGATATAAATCTTTTTATGGTTGGTCGTTGATAATTAGATCCTTACCTGGGAGGTTTTAAATAAAAAAAGGTTGGGAGGGCCCAGGTCTCTGCATACTATGTAAACATAATACTGAAGATATAGATCATCTCTTTGCACATTGCTCCTTTTCAACAACTATTTGGTCCAGGATCTCCAATAGGCTACAATTTAAAAATAATTGGGTAGTGAATACTCTTATAGAATGCCTTGATTCATGGACAAAAAATAATGCAGTTTCAAATAGCTTGGCAGATATTATATGCTGGAATATATGGATTGAAAGAAACAAAGCAATCTTTGAGGAGAAAGCTCCTTCTGCTTGGGTTGTTGTTTTTAAAACTCTGGGATCACCCATTACATTCCCACTTACACAAAAAGTACAGAATATCAGACATAGGCAGATTGCACTTTATGAGGATTGCACCTGTGCTTTTTTTTATGGAGCAACTACAACGGGGAGTCAAAACTGTGGAGCAGGGGGTGCCATAATATGTCTTGATTCAACTAAATATAGGTGGTTTGTCAACTGTGGTGGAGGAACTAATACTAAAGCCGAGCTTCTGGGTGCTTGGGCCACTCTCACTTTAGCAAAATACTTGAACATCTAAAATTTGCAATTGGTGGGGGATTCCAAGGTGATCATTGAATGGCTAAAGCATAATGGAAATCTACAATCCACTTCTATTGAAGGTTGGAAGAGTAGAACTTTGGATTTGACTTCATCCTTTCAGGCTATTCACTATCATCATATCTACAGGGAGATCAACAAGGTGGTTGATTTATTATCAAAAGAGGCCCTGCTGGAACCTAAAGGAAGATTATCATATTTTATTTGGGATGGAAGGACGGTTGGTCCTCCATATTATATGGAACTTTTCTAAAGTTTTCCTTAGT
>JZKD02S1151289.1:747958-764346 GCA_000966675.3 Picea glauca
ATGTCGTGAAGATTAGTATAAGCTATTTCCGTAGGTTTCGCCGAGTAACTACCATGGCACTACCCATAAGAGGGCACCGAGTTTTGGCGAGTTTTTAATTTTCAGCGAGACATTCTGCCATGTATTCATCTTATTACGGTCTTGAAGATACTTGAAAGCCAAATTAACTGAGAAATCCCCATTCTCTAAGGGAGTTTTCACCTTCCGTTCGATTGCAATCAGGATTCCTCCAATGCAATATTGCCTTAATTTCATTGTTTGTCGTCATGATTCCAATATTATTGTCCCCGCCTTAAGGCAGCAGGGGCTATTGAAAACAGATTCCAATTTTTCTATTAGTCTGGCACACAAATCCAAGTATTTAACCTAATGTGTTTTTAGTTCATATTTCACTTAACACTTTTTCTCAACCAATTAAATACTTACAACACATTTGTTTAACCAATTGAAAAAAGTGAAGTCTTATTTGACCTAATATGGATGTGTTCCATTTGAAACTTATGAAAGAAACAATATATTTTCATTACATTACGGTGTTCCATTTGAAACTATGAAAGAAACAATATATTTTCATTACATTACGATGAGATAAATTGATGCTAGTCTTTAGGCTAGCATTAATTAGTGGCATTAAATGTTTATGTGCTTAACCCATATTTATAACATAGACATTTCACCTACCCTTTGTTACGTGTCCAACTGTGCACATTGGATTCTATGAAGAATTCATGTCTAATAGCCAAGGTTGAGTCTCATGCAGAACCTTCATACTTATTCTTTTACGTGATCAACCATATTATGGTGAGGCCCCTTACCATGGCCCGAATCATATCACTAGGGCCACTCTCAGTCCAGCCTTCCCTCTGCTACACTGTCAGCCTTGAAGTTTCCTTTCACGTTCTCGTTCTCAATCTAGATCTTGCCTTTCATGTGTTCTTGCACTATCGTTGAATCCCCAAGATTTCCAAAGATACATGAGGTGATAACTATCTATATACTGAAACAAAAAAGTTACAATAGGTGAAAACTATCTCTATACTGAAACAAAGAAAAGTTAAACATAATTTTTTGTGTAAGATTGAAATGAGATCTGAATTTTCTTTCTCAAAAAACTAAGTGTTTTTTCTTTATGAAAAAATTTACATAGAGACATGTAATATTTTTTAAATATTTTTCCTAATTTATTTGCAGGCAGAATGATTTCAGAGAGCAGAGAAGTCATGTAGTGATAGCAGTGGTTCCACAAGCTGCACAAAAATCAATGTTGGGCAACAAACCTATTCACTACTGGGTCAAACTATTTTAAAATAGAAAATGCCTAATTTGTTTTAGTAGCAGAACCCATGGCATACTTTTCGCCTTGCTTATCAGAGGCTATCTTCCCGTTACATGAACCTTCACTATCTCCTTCCTTCTTGGCTTCTTTCATCCTTAAGATGTTGCTTGGGCTTTTTGTTCGTGCGGTTCATGTGGTTCCTTCCTGATTTCTTCTTGGTTTCATCTCAAGTTTGATTGAATTCTTCGACTTTCTAGAAATCCACATTTCTCGCTTTTACTGGCAGGAAGGCAGGGAAGTTGGGTAGGCGCTTCGAGCATTTGTATTTAATTTTATATGCGAACCAACATAATCCCATTCAACACCAGACATATTTCATCTTCCGTAGTAAGGGTTGAAACGAAAGGAAAGAGCTTCCTTCTCCCCTAACATCCAGTATCAACTTTACAGGAAGTACATCTAACAAATTTTTGCATGCATTTGCTTGTCACATATTCAGACTTTGTGTCGTGTTTCTGAACCGAATGCATCTAGCAATCACTAAAATGTCATTGAGGTATACCTTAATTTGTTTTCCCTTTTCATGTGGATTGACTACAATCCATAATGTATAGAAGTTGCACGAGTAGTAACTTCCAATGAAACCTTACGAATGCCTATGTTGGTCATTGTGCGGTGCCCTAGAAACCTCGGCATCGATCATAAATCTAAACATAAGATTAGTTTTAGGTGGGCTCTTCATGGATGGGGTGTCCATGGCGGATCTGTTTGAGATTATTCACCATTAATCCAATGAGTTGTGGTGTCAGACACATACTAATATAGGGTTTAGTTATGTTAAACATGGTTATCCCCCAATCGACTTACCATATAAATAATGTAGTACATGATGATGATAATGATCACCTGCAAGTGCCACGATCACCCTCTATATTAAGCACATCAACTAGAAGCTGCCTTCATGAATTGCATGTGGATAGATATCCTCAGGACATAATCGTTGCAACGCTCATGACTTTGAACAAATGGGCCACGGAGAGAAGCAATTGGTTGCATGCGGACAGAGATCTTCAGGACATAATCAACTGCAACTGTAATCAGTTGCAACATAGATCCTTAGGACATAATCAAGACCAATGTCATCTCCCACAAAACCATCTCCCTCCCTATTTCCTTCCAAATACCAAACAAATAAACAAATAACAAGAGAAAAAATGGCTCCAACCGCCTTCAGATCATATTTTCCCTCCGCCACCTGGAAAAATCATAACATATATCTCTTAAATATGTAAAACCTCCCGAATATTGTGTCAACTTCCCTCGGGATCAAGTCTCCTTCAACAAGTATGCACGTGGTCTTCCTAGCCTTTGCAACTCTAATGGCAGCTTTGACATGTATGTATATGTTAGTGCTTTGCTATGCTACGAGATTTTCTCTTGTCCTGCTAGTTTCGTTTGAGCCCAAGAGCAACCAACACGATAGCCACAGAAAAATTCACCCTTCCAACAACGAAATTCAGTGGTAGAATCAAACTAGAGGCAGGCATGACATTGTTGTTGTTAGAATCAAACTAGAATCCTCATTGCCAACATTCCTTGAAAAAATGTGTTGTGTTCAACAAATTGCCTCTGTCCACATACAAATTACACGTGTTGAGGTTTATATTTTCCATAAAATTGTGTCAGGCTACTGCTCCAATGTTTTAACCCTTCCATTGGTTATCATTGCTCCAATGTTTTAACCCTTCCATTGGTTATCATTGAGGTGGTCAGAACTTCCACTGCCACGTAAAAGGACTATTGAATGTAACCCTAATGCATGGCGCTGGAAAACCCTGATGCATGGCGTTGGAAAAGAGATTTTCCACATCATAAACAAAGTGCAAAAGTTGAACATAGTTTTCAACCGACAATGCATGAATTTTATGGAAAGTACGCAGCCCGACTTCATCATCATTGTCTTTTGTAATAATAAGGATTATTAAAATTTACTTTAGTAGTTTTTATGGTCATTTTTTTTATCTTTATTATAATTTTTTACTATAAATATTTATTTATATATTTATTTTATTGATTAGGTTTACAATGCGTCGCGTAGGCATGTTGTGGATCTTAGTGAAATGCTAGTACCTCTCCTCATAATTGTGGCACAACATACTTGTTATTGTTGTGCAACATACTTGCTGCACAACTATCATGGAGTCGCTGAATCACCTCCAGATCAAAAAGGAAAGGTCAACAAGCATGCCACCTCATATGCATCAGAATATGGATTCAAAGGTCTCTCTTATCAAGTTGTTATATGTGTTTAATGAAGTCAATTTCCACTCCTCCTTTTTTGCAATTAGTTTAGATTTTATTGCCAAAATATATTGTCACTGTAGGTTGACTTAGGGAGGCAGTTGAATTCGAATTTAGGAGGATAGGCGGTGAATTTTGTATATATTTTATGCTTCTACATGAGCTCAGGCTTGGCAGGTGTGTAAGGAAGAGACTATTGAAATACATTTTTTATTTTCTCTCTAATATTAATGAAATTACTCGATCAAAAGTCCCTGAAATTTGACTCCAGAGATACATGTGATTGTATTATTTTATGCATGTTCTCTTACTATTTTTTCTTCCTTTTTAAATGCATATATGTTATATGTCTTCTTCTTTGTGTTAAATTTTAATTGTATGTATCAGAATTCAAATGCCTCTGATGCTCTGTTGCATGTAATTTCAGTTGTCTTTCTACCATAATTACCTTGGGATTCATCCTTCTTATATGCCCTAAGGGGTTATTTGTTTTCTTTGTGATATTCTATCTACAATGACATCTAATTGGCCTAAAGTAGTTATCTCTATATTTCCTCTGATAAGTCACTTTTCAATCTACCAAGTATCTAGTAAACCTTCATTGATTTATGACTTTTCTGTGACTCCATTTCCCGATGAACTTTCTGTCCACATTGCCACCAACTCTATAAATCCAATTTCATCTTAGAGATATAGCCTTTGGACGAAATACCAAATCAATCATTTCAGTGATTGATTTGAAGAGAGAGAGCCCCCTCTGGGTTGGAAGGGATAGCTTCCAACCTCAAGTTGGTTTGTGGTTACCTTTGTGATTTGCCTCCTCAACCAAGGCAATTTACATAGTGATAACATTTTGGTGCCATTTCCAAGGAGTGAAGATGAAATATTCCTTGGGATAAATGAAAAAGTTCATATCTAAGTATTGATGGTGAATAGTATTCAGACACATAAAAGTTGTACATCATTCACCTAGCGACTCTAACCTTGAAGAATCCATAAGTTTAAAGTTTCACTGGCAACTCCACTCTCAATGTAGAATCTAGATTTCAAAGCATCATTGGCGACTCCATTGTCTAAAGATGAGTTTAATGTATGCAAGGTATGCTCCCATGAATCACTCTCACATTCCTGGTTTTCCAAATCACATGACTTATGTAGATTGGCAAACTTATTTTCCAAAATTCAGAGATCAAAATAGGGATGATGTTCTGCATTTAATAAAGTTTCATTTTCATATAGACAAGCTTGAGATTAAGTTTCATGAGGATTGTTTGATGAAAATTTTTATGGATACCGTAAAAGGAAAAGAATGATCACGGTATGAAGGATTAAAACTAGGTAGCTTATACTCTCTTAAAGATTTTCACGCAAGATTCTTTGAGTATTATGGAGAATCTGGCCCTTCCTTCTTGGTGTTTAAAGATTGTTGTAAATTTTGTGAACATTTCATTTAGTACTTCTAAAATGCTTTTGGTGATGAAGAGTGTATGAATGATGAAATCATAGAAGACCTTTATGGATAGTCATCCCAACAACAAATAGTATCTCCTCCTTTGGCAGAAGATGAATTTAATCAAGAACTTGTTGCTAAAAGTCATTTTCCTTCTCTTGAAATTTATGAAGATATTCAACGAGATTTTTGGAAAGACAAAGTGCTTCAAAGTTATATTTCTTACCCTGAGAATGATGTGGTTGTTCAAATTTTAAGTGGCTTAGACAGGGATGAGGGTTCTGAAATTGTATCTATGGAGACTTCAAACAGTAAACCAACAAATGACATGGAGTTTCAAGAAAGAAACAAAACAATGTATGCCACTTTTCAATCAGAAATAGAGGAAGACAATGAAGAGGCAATTGTTTTATTTGATTCCTTTGAAAATCATGGTTTTGAAAATGCATCCATGGGAAGTCTATACTATGAAATAGTTCATGTTGGTAGCTTCTCACATTTGCAAGAAGATTATGTGCAGGAACTTATTTATCTTCATTCATTTGAAATTCAAAATGACAGTCCTCAAGCAAAGTTCCCAAAGGCTAATAAAACCAAATCAAAATTGTTTGATGAGAAAGAGGATATCCTTGATGCACATACTATGGTTGTCATATTTAAAGATGTTCAAGAATGTATAAATGTTTTTGTTGATATGCATGGAAGAGTAGAAAAACCTATTGCTTCCATTTCATTTTACAATGTTCTTGGAACTGAAGAAATAGGGCAAGAATAACCAACACTTATGAATGAGGTTTTTATTTTTGTTTTTCTTCATCAAGAAGAAGTGATTTTTCATGATTTTCAAGAACATGTGGACATCCTATTGCAGTCATGAGTGAAGGTGGAATTTTTTTCATTCATAAGCTCAGGTTTTGGATTCAATTTTTGTTTTCAGTTGCCATCTTTTACATTTGTCTTCCTGCTCAAGAAAAGTGTGAGCGAAGGACAATCGAGAAGCCAATTGCTTGATTGGCTGCATTGGAATTTTAGCATCACTTGATTGAGTATTCATTTCAACAGTTTTAGAGTAGATAGAGGTGTGCAAATACACTTGATGGTTGAGCATCATTTTCAAAAAATGATTTTTAGTTTGCAGTATAGTACAGTTTGGTTTACATTGGAGATTTTAGTGTAAAAAGTGTGCTAGAAGTAGTTATCAATTGCAAGAAGTTTCGTTTCAGTTACAATTAGTTGGTTACAAGTTAGGTTGTTGGATAGATCAATTTACAGGTTGTAGGATTGAGGTTGGGAAGAACCCAATGACAAGGCTACTGGTATTCTTGTTCTTTGGCACCTCATAGGGAGGATGCCATCCCCATTGGAGCTAGTGTTAGTGTCCTGTAAATAGGTTGATTCAATTTCATTTGATTCCAATGTGTGTAGAAGGGTAAAAATCATGCATTTATCGCACAAAGACCATGGCATGCTTTTAAGGTGACAATGAAGACAATGAAACCCTAATTCTAGTCATCAAGGAGACATCACCATTGAACTTTGAAAATCCATTCCACACCAGGTTTTTTGATCAAGGAAGAGTGTTAGTCATTGGATCATATCTTACTCACACAAATAATTTTGAACCCTCTACAACAGTTATGAGTAGCGAAAAAGAAAATTGTGTAGTTGCGCAGCAAGGTCTGTTGCACAACTATCTTGGTTAGTTTTGAAAAGTTGAAGGGAGGGTCAGCCTATAGTTATGGTTTGTAACTTTAAAATAGTTGAATAATTTTTTGATTATCATCATTTTTCATCAATGAGGGCAATGTTTTCAGCTTGTTTGATAGTGAGACATCCATCTTGAAGTTTTGAGTAAATTAAGGTTTCGGAGAGCAATGAATAAAGTCATATTTGCAAGGGGTTGGAAAAGGTATCAAAGTATTCAAAAAGATTATTTTCATCATTATCACACGATATCATATCAACATTAATCAAATAAATGGTCAAAATGTCAAATAGAACCATGGTTGTGCAACCTGTTGCGTATAGTCTGCAGGGGATGCTACGTTTTTTATTGTTTTAGTGGTAAACTTCAAACTCAGTTTCTGACCAACTGGTAACAACATTTTCAAAACTAAAAGAGATTTTTGTCAAGCATGGACTAGATAACAAAAAAATCTCTTCGTTTCATCACAAGTGTAATTTTGGGGGAGATCGAAATGGATATTTACAACATATTTTCCATATTTCAATATTTAATGATTTCCTGTTTTTAGTCATTACCTTTGGGAGCGGATACCAAGAAAATGGAGAGGAATTTTAGAAAAATGATAGAGGTTTTTCTCCAGCATGGGTTCATATACAAAAAAATCTCTCAGTTTTGAAAAATATATTTTTATTCAAGAGATATGATGTCATCATTGACCCCTATTTTCCTAGTCTACTACACAATCTACTATGTTTTTGTTTTAGGTTACTGTCGGGCAACAGACTTGTTGCGCAACTGTGAAAGAGAAGCCAAATCAACTCCATATCAACAAGTAAATGTCAACAAGCATGCCACCTCATCTACATCGAGTTCAAGGGTCAAAGAGCATCATAATAGGGATTCAATGGTCTCTCTTATCAAGTTGTTACATGTGTTTAATGAAGTCAACTTTGACTCCTTCTTTTTTGCCATTGACTCCTCCTTTCCACGCCATTCCTTGCAATGACTTTCCTTGACTTTCCTTTCCACGCCATGCATTGAATTTCCTTGTCTTCCCATCCCTTGTCGTGCCATTCATTTCCCTACCCTACCCTCCCATGCCATGTATTACCTTTCCATGCCATTCCATGCCATGCCTTGCATTTCATTGTCATGCCATGCCATGCCTTTCAATAGCATGCCTTGCCTTAACTTTCCATTCCTTTACTTTCCATGTCATGCCATGCCATGCATTTACATGTTATTCCATGCCATGCCTTGACTTGCCATGCCATGCCTTGCCTTTCCTTGTCTTTTCATGCCTTTCCATCCCTTGACATGTCATGTCATGCCTTTCCATGTTTTAACTTTTGACATGCCATGCCATGCCATGCCATGCCTTTCCATGTCATTCCTTGCATCATCTTTCCTTTCCATGCCATCCCATGCCTTTCCTTTCCAAGCAATGTCATGCATTTCCTTTCCATGTTATGCCATTCCATGCCTTGCATTTCCTTGGATTTCCATGCCATGCCTTTCCTTTTCATGTCATGCCATGTCATGCATTTCCTTTCCATGCCATGCCATGAATTGCATTTCCTTTCCTTTCCATGCCATACCATTCATTTCCATGCCATGTCATTACATGCCTTGTATTTCCTTGCCTTTCAATGCCTTTCCATGCCATTTGTTTCCTTTCCATGCCATGTCTTGCATTACCTTTATTTTCCATGCCATGCCATGCCTTGAATTACCTTGCCATGAAATTCTATGCCATGCCTTGCATTTCCTTTCCTTTCGATGACATACCATGCCTCACCATTCCATGCCTTTCCTTGTCTAGCCTTACACGGTGTTAAATTTCCAAACATATGTAATAAGCACTAAGCAAAACCCTAGTCTCGGAGATCTTGCAACAAATGATTTTCCGGGAAACAGAAAGATAACAGAGGGCCCCCACTAGATGAAACTCAATTCTCTGGATCGAATGAAACCAATTATTAATACATCTGAGTCACGGTTTGAGTTTTATTGTGAGTTGCAGGTCACCTCCCCAAGCCATTCATGGACATGTTGTCAATTTGTTTTGGGGGCATAAAATCCACACCGAAAAGCATAACAGAGTTTTGTAAGCTCTGTCATGTATTTTTGGCCATGGCCCACATGATCACACTACCCATAATCACCCAACACAGTGTTCTTGAAAATCAACCTGTTGTTCAAAATTTGCACTATGCCTCATTGAGAAAAACCCTAGTCCTGAAGATCCTACAACAAACTCTTTTTTTTGGAAATATAATGATAGGGGAGGGGGACCATTAGATGAAACTTGGTGCTCCATATCTATTGCAATTGACGGTTCATCCATTTGAGTCTCAGTTTGATTTTTATCATGAGTTTCAACTCACTTCCTCAAGCAATTGAAGGACATGTTGAAAATTTGGTCTGAAGGCATAAAATTCACACCGAGCTGCATAACTAAGTTATGTAGTCTCACGCATGTCTATTTGGACAAGGACCATGTGACCACACTACCCAAAATCACCTGACACGGTATTGTTCAAAATTGACCTCTTATTTAGAGTTTACATTATGCATCATTCAACAAAACCCTAGTTCCGAAGATCCTGCAACAAATATTTTTTCAGGGACGAAAATCATAGTGGAGGGTCCCCACTAGATAAAACATGGTGCCTCAAATCCAATGAAACTGACAGTTCATCCATCAGAGTCCCAATTTGAGTTTTATCCTGAGTTGCAACTCATGTCCTCAAGCCATTTAGGGACATGTTTGCAATTTTTTATGTGGGAATAAAATCCAGACCAAGCAACATAACATAGTTTTGTACCCTCCCTCATGTATGTTTGGCCAAGTCCCACATGACCATGCTACCACAATCAACTAACACAGTGTTCTTGAAAATTGACCTCTTTTTTAGAATTTCCACTTTGTCTCATTGAGCAAAAACCTATTCTTGAAGATCCTACAACAATTTTTCTCCTGGGAAACATAATGACAATGAAGGGGCCCCACTAGATGAAACCCAGTGCCCTGGATCCAATGAAACCGATGCTTCATCCATCTGAGTCTTGATTTGAGTTTTATCATGAGTTGCAACTTGCATCCTCAAGCCATTTAGGGACATGTTGGCAATTTGGTCGGAGGGCATAAAATTCACACCACGAAGCATAATGGAGTTCCACAAGATATATCATGTTTGTTTGGCCAAGGCCCACATGACCACACTACCCAAATCACATGACATAGTGTTCTTGAATGATGTAGGAGCATATCCCACATCAAGCGAGCCAGCGCGAAAGCAATTGGACAACTGGACAAGCCATCACAAAACTTTGAATTTCACCTTGGAATTGTTGCACAAACATTAATGTGGAAATGTAATGAAGCGCACTTGTATAATGTAATGGACCTTGAGAGGATTTCTCTCGTCCTTAGTAGGTAGACGAAATTTAAAAAAGTTAATGTAAAGTAGATAGAATTGAATATGTAAATTAGACAATTGTAGAGCGCAAGAGGGAAACGAGATATAGACACCCTCATTGTGCATTGTAACATTATTGAAGCAGGAGAAGAGCAAGAGCAAGAAGAGAGCTGTGTAATAACACCCATGTATAGATATTTGAATTAATAGAGAGAGATTGATTCAAATTCATGGTTTTGTGTATGTTCTCTGTGTATTGATGATATGCTCATGAATGTTTTCTTCCTGTTATACATTTGCTTTTAAATGATGTATATATGCTTTCATGTCTGAATTGAAGTCTGAAAGGGTGAAGGAATGAGTTTCAATTGTTTCTCTATTTGAGCTAGAGAATTCCTGCAAGGAGTGAAGTTGAAGTGTCCGCAAGGAGTGCATTAACATAGGGTTCAGATAGAGATAGATTTTGTTCTCATTCACATAGAAGTGTAGTTGAGTACAGGAGCCGTAAAAGGAGTGCGCAGGCCAAGAGAAGTCTCAGAGTTGTGAATCTGAGTAAAGAGTTGAAGGACTGCTGCTGCAGGTGTGCGCAGAGTTGAAGTATTCAAACAGTTGAAAGTAGTTGAAGGTTTCCACAAGGAGTTTCTTTCTGAGAACTTAAAAGCGTGGGAAAATCTCAGGAAGGATAGGCCTTTGAGTTTGTTGAAGAACAACAAAGACAAGTTGTTCCTTGAAGGTTCAAGAGGTGTCGTAAGTTTGTGAGCAATTGGGAGAGTGCCGGAGGAGGAACACTTAGTCATTTTGTAGGAACCACCAGAGAAGGAACGGACGATCGATATTCTCCGAGTAGAATCCGTGAATCTCCGTGAGTCGGTAGATCTTGTGGATGTGCAGGGGATATATGACGATGTATTCCTAAAAGGTTCAAAGATCAGGAGGGGCAGAGCCGTTGATCAGGGCGATGAGGACTGTTGGATCGACTCGAACAACGTATGTCAGGATTTCGTGAGTAGAAGGGCTGAGAACTTGGTGTCAAGGGTCGCGAAGCGCGAGGACACAAGAGGTGGCGAAGTGGCGAGAAGACCAGGAGCCGTTCATATGAGGAGGATAGGTGGCAAAGATCGAAATATCTCACGAACTCAGAAGTTCACAGGGTGAGAGCCCAAACATTGGGTACTCCAAGTTGCGAAAACACGAGGAACGAGGAAGAAGGATAGCCATTGGATCTGGGTCATAGGAGGACCATTGGATCGGAAACCCCATCGCTTATCATGAATTCAGGGACTCGGAGATTGAGAGGGGTCACTTTCGACATCAGAAGTCGCGAAGTGTCGAGAGCCGAGGTTCATGTGGACACGTGGCAGATCCATAAGGTGAGGCCCACGTAGTTGACTGGTGGACACGCGTTGCCTGGAGAGAGGAGTCAACACTCCATTGAATTCTCGCATCTCAGGGATTTGTGGGATAAGAGTGTGAAGGCGCGATGCTTCAACCTGCGAGGTTGTGAATAGAGAAAAGCGTCAAGGGAGGAGTCAACCCGGTGTTGACCTATCGCGTCTCGGGAAGTCGTAACAGGAGGGCACGAGAGTTCAACTCACGAACAAACGAAGGTGTGAGTTGCGAGAGGAGATGACATTTAATCCCTAGCCTATGGTTACATGTGGGGAGGGTGCTGACAAGGAAAGGATCCATAACCGTATCGTCGGTTCGGGTATCGCAAGATTGGGAAGGAAGAGTCGGAAGCTTCGACTCATGAACTAGCGAGATCGTGAGAATTAGTCCGATCTCCCGATTGTAAAGAGGAGATTCCATGGAGAGGTTGTTGTGGGTACGGATTTACCGATAGGGAAATAGAAGAGCCTTAGTGTTCTTTGGGCCAGCAAAGAAGAGAAGATCCTGTCGGCGGACATGCTTGTGAGTGCGCTTACGTCAAAGTAGGTATCAGAGCACAGAAAGGTGATTTTCTTTCTGTAGCAGAGAAGAGGAGAATTCACTATGCCGTCGAGAAGAGATAGACAGTCACCCAATCCACAGGATAGGGAGATGCCACGAAAAATAGGTCGACAAATGGCAGATCCATCCATAGAGAGACAAATGCGTGATCTCCAAGATAGACTCGAAGACATGGAGACAACGCAAAGACTCACAGCTAGTGCAGGGGATCTGATTAATTTCGATAGCGAAATTGAGGCTGAAGACGAGGAATAAGTTGTAGCTGAAGATGCATCAAACGAACGTTTGATCAGAGCTATTGCCGAGATGGGTGCAAGAGCAAAGATGGACATTCCAGTTTACGAGGGAAACTTGGATGCAGAGGAGATTCTAGACTGGATTAGAGCTCTAGACACCTACTTCGACTATGAAGATGTCGAAGAGGACAAGAAAGTCAAGCATGTTGTTACATGCTTGAAAGTACATGCAGCATTGTGGTGGGATGAACTACAAGATGATAGACGCTGCAAGTGAAAGCAAAAGATTAAGAGCTGGGATCGAATGATCGTGAAGATGAAGGAAAAATTCATCCCCAGAGACTATCAAATTACTCTGTTTAGGATAATGTAGAACCTAAGACAAAAGTTGATGACAGTAAAAGAATATACTGAGGAGTTCTATAAACTGAACATCAGGGAAGGTCATCGGGAGAGGGATGATGAAAAAATTGCCAGTTATATGAATGGCCTGAGATATGACATTCAGGATGAGATGAGCATGGTAACCATATGAACAGTGGAAGATTTTTATCAGAGGGCTCTAAAAGATGAAGAGAAGCTGAGCCGAAAGCAGGGTCAGAGGGGCCGAGGCAGAAGTCATCCCAGAGGTAAATCCGTTGCCTAGGACAGAAACCAGAAGCCCAAGGAGTAATGGAAGAAACCTCCAACTTGAACAAAGAGAGGTGGAACCTCACAACGAGGACATCAATATGCTGAACAGAGAGGACATCATAATGAGCAGAGAGGATATTATGCTGACAACAACACTTTTCCTCATACTAGAGGTAGAGGAAGAGGAAGAGGTGGAGTAATCACATGCTTCACATGTGGGAAGAATGGGCATAAGTCTTATGAGTGTCCAGAGAGAAAGAAGGACATTGGAGAAGCTCACATCACCGAAGCACAGAGGTGGGATGTTTAGGCCGAAGACGCTGAAGGCAGAAGATCATTGATGATACAAAAAGTCCTTTCGACACCTGAGAAGGAGGTGGAAAGTTTAGTCCAAAGGACCAGACTTTTCAGGACTGCTTGCAAGACCAAGGATAGGGTATGCAAGGTCATTGTAGATAGTGGTAGCACAGATAATCTCATATCTACAGATATGGTAGAGAAGTTGGAGCTGGATACGACTGATCATCCAAGCCCATACCGAGTTTTGTGGCTACAGAAAGGACACCAGGTAACTGTCACAAAACAATGTTTAGTTGAATTCAAGATAGGAGGATATAATGATAAGATCTTATGTGATGTCATTCCTATGGATGTTTGTCATCTATTGCTGGTTAGACCCTGGCAATATGACAGAAATGTGATTCATGATAGGCGAATGAACACATACACCCTAGAGAAGAATGGGAGGACACACATGTTGCTTCCGATAAAGGATAAGGAGGTGAAACCGGAAGTAAGAAACACTGTAATTCTCATGAGTGGGAAGGAATTTCTTACAGAAGTTAAGAAGAAGGAGGATCCACAATTCTTTGTGGTCAGGAAACCGAAGATTGTTCTAACTAGCACAAGAGTGGATGAGTGCCAGATGAAATTCAGGAACTGCTGGAAGAGTTCACTGATATAATAGTGGACAAATTACCTCGTTCGTTTCCACTGATGAGAAGTGTGAGTAATCATATCGATCTCATACCAGGAGCTAGTTTGATAAACAAAGCCGCATATAGATTGACGCTGCAAGAGAATGAAGAAGTTAAAAGACAAGTCCAGGAGTTGTTGGACAAAAGTTTGGTCAGGAAAAGCTTGAGTCCGTGTGCTGTTCCAACAGTACTCGGTCCAAAGAAAGACGGAGGCTGGAGGATGTGCACTGATTCAAGGGAGATAAACAAGATAACCATAAGGTACATATTCCCATTGCCAAGAATGGATGATTTGATTAATTGCTTAAGTGGAGAAAAATTATTTTCAAAGATTGATTTGAAAATCGGTTATCACCAGATTCGCATGAGATAAGGTGATGAATGGAAGACAACATTCAAAACAAACGAATGGTTGTATGAATGGCTTGTTATGTCGTTTGGCTTAACAAATGCACCAAGTACCTTCATGAGGTTGATGAACGAAGTCCTGAGGGAGTTCATCGGGAAATTTGTCATTGTGTATTTGGATGACATATTGATCTACAACAAGACAGTGGCAGAGCATATGAAGCATTTGGCTACAGTAATGCAAACATTACAATAGGAGAAGTTGTTGATAAATATGAACAAGTCCTTGTTCATGAAGACAGAACTCATTTACTTGGGATTTTTTATTTCGACAAATGAGTTGAGGATGGATCCAGATAAGGTGGAGGTAATCAAGAATTGGCCATCACCGAGGAATATTTTCGAGGTGAGAATTTTTCATGGATTAGCTAGTTTCTATCGAAAATTCATCAGAAATTTCAGTGGAATTAGTGTAGCGATGATGGATACAGTGAAGAAGCGGCATAAGTCTTTTCACTGGACAGAAGAGGCTGAGAAGAGTTTTAATTTGTTGAAGAGGAAAATTACGGAACAACCAATTCTGGTGTTGCCTGATTTTCCAAAGACATTTCAGGTGAAATGCGATGCAAGTGGATTTGCGATAGGGGCAGTCTTAAGTCAAGAAGACAGGCCGATAGCGTATTTCAGCGAGAAGCTGAATGAGGCGAAATTGAAGTACTCCACATATGATAAGGAATTTTATGCTATCATACAGGCATTGAAGAAATGGAGGCATTACTTGATACCCAAGGAGTTTGTTCTATACAGTGATAATCATGCACTGCAGTTTGTGACTCAACGGGAGAAGTTGAATCAGAAACATGTCAAATGGGTTGAGTATATGCAGAATTTTACATTTGTGATAAAACATATTTCTGGTACTACTAACAAAGTTTTTGATGCTTTGAGTAGGAAGTGTTTGTTGTTGTAGGAGTTCAGAGTCAAAACATGGGGTTTTGATGATCTCAGGAACATGTATGCAGAAGATCCAAATTTTGGGGAAGCGTATGAAGCAGCTGAGAATCCAGTTCTCAGAGACAGAAGCCAATGATCCGAATACATGATCCAGGAAGGATTTTTGTTCAAGGGCAATCAATTGTGTATTCCAAAATGCTCCATGAGGGAGAATTTGCTGAAAGAGAAACACAATGGAGGATTGGCAGGACACTTTGGCCATGAAAAAACATTCGTGAAGCTGAATGAGTCATATTTTTGGCCAGGAACGGGAGCAGATGTCAAGAGATTTGTAGATAGATGTAGAATTTTCCAGCATTCGAAGGGAAGAAAGAAGAATGCGGGATTCTATCAACCATTGCCCATACCAGAGAGGCCATGGGATGCGATTAGCATGGATTTTGTATTGGGGTTGCCAAAAACACAAAGAGGTGTTGATTCAATCTTTGTGGTAGTGGATAGATTTTCCAAAATGGCACAGTTCATCCCATGCCAGAAGAGCAGTGATGCAACTCGCATTGCTAACCTGTTTTTCAAAGAGGTCATTCGACTTCATGGGCTGCCGAGAAGCATAGTTTCGGACAGAGACACGAAATTCATAGGGCATTTTTGGAGGACCTTATGGAAGAAGCTAGGAACTAATTTGATGTTTATTTTAGCTTATCATCCTCAAATGGATGGACAGATAGAAGTGGTCAACAAAAGTCTGGGAGACTTGCTGAGAAGCTTGGTGACAGAGCACCACAGCCAGTGGGACCACATATTACCACAGGCAGAGTTCGCGTATAATGAATCAGTGAATATGAGTATAGGGAAAAGTCCATTTCAGGTTGTGTATGGCATGCAACCAAGAGGAATTTTTGAACTGAGGGATTCAGAACAGACTACGACCAGAAGTGCTAGTGTAGAGGAATTCGCAGAAGCGATGAAAGAACTTCACAGTCAGGTGAAGGAGCGACTGCAGAAATCAAGTCAGGAGTATAAGCGCAGAGCAGATCATCATAAGAGACAACTTCAGTTTGAAGTTGGTGATCTGGTTCTGGCACATTTGAGGAGAGAAAGGTTCCCGAGAGGAACATACAATAAAATGAAGATGAAGAAAATCGGGCCATGCA
>JZKD02S1151289.1:783693-795631 GCA_000966675.3 Picea glauca
ATACAAAATTTTGCATGACAATTTGTGTTACTGATGAGTTGTTGACTAGTACAATCCTGTTCGGAAAAGTAGTGGAATTGTTAGCACATGAATGGTAATTTTTATCTTATGAACAATTGATCTGGCATTTCGATCTGGCATTCATTCTAGCATTTCGTTCTGGTATATATTATTTTTTTTGATCAGTTGATCTGGCATTCGTTCTGGAAATTTTCATTTTGGTATTTTTTTTTCCTTACGATCAGTTGAAGAATCTCGATCTGGCAGTTCGATCTGTCTTTTCTGTATTTTTCGTTTGTCATTTCCACCGGGTGATTACCCTTTCTGTTGTCCTTTCATTTAATAATACTTCAGCACAGTTATGACCCACAGGCTCTCCTCGCTACCCCTTTGTGGTGATTCCTCGGGACTGGTGTTCGATATTGACTTTGTATCCTTAGGCTGGACGGACCTCCAAAATGGGGGTGAATGGTTGACAACCCTGACTCGAACCGGATGTTTAGCTCTGATGTGTACACGTGGATGCCGATTTTAGGGTATAACGCCTGACGGTTGCTGTTTAAACTGTCCCTTAATGGCTGGAGCGTAGATTCACGTCCTGGCGTTT
Organism: Picea glauca; assembly: GCA_000966675.3. Taxonomy (NCBI): domain Eukaryota; kingdom Viridiplantae; phylum Streptophyta; class Pinopsida; order Pinales; family Pinaceae; genus Picea; species Picea glauca. The sequence goes on from JZKD02S1151289.1 coordinate 784,301, forward strand.
CAAAGGTTAATTTACCATGCATAATTACTGACCAGGGATGTAGTTACAACCCTTCCCTAAACATTACCTCTGTCCTTTACAGCAAATTCTAGTCTTACTATGGCTATATTGGCTTCCTACTTGAGATTTTTACTTGTTTATTGGTGAATTTAAATTTATGATTTATCCATTGAAAAAGAGAGATAGTCAATAGCATAGATGAGTCAACACGTTTCGGGTTCCAGAACTCACCCTATAGATTCTCTTCCTTTCATTGATTAATTAAAATACATATCTAGTTATTCTTTTTAATGAATGTCTTATTATGTTCTTAATTCAATCTTATTCTTAAGTCTTTAGTTACCACCGTATCAACTCATTATTGTTGTCATTTAAGTGTAACTCATTCCATTACTATTAGTTGAGTTCCTTTATTTCACTGTGGACATAATTAATTATTATGAATGAAACATGAATAAGTATAACACATGGTCATGATGATTACTGTTGAAGCAATGCTCGGTTGATAATGGTATAGGGTTTTTATTGATAATTTGTCAAATTGACTGGTTATATAGAGCCATCTCGTTTTCTATGGTTATCATGGAGTAGATCTATCTTTTTCCTTCCATAGAATATTGATATTTTATATATCCTGTTGATTGTGACTGTTATTGTAACAAATGTTATTTGGAGATAAAAGTACTTCCGAAGGTCTTCTTTTTTATCGCCATCATTGTAAGTTATTGTTAACATAAATTTTATAATTTTGCGTTAATTATGGATTTATGATTAGGGCATGTCGAGACAATTAATGGTTCATAATCATTGTCAATCGAATTACAATCTTAGATCATCGGATGAATGTTAATGTAAATTTTACCATGATTGCGTCAATAATTTTAGTATATGCCCTTAATTATCGGTCTATGATTAAAGATGAATGTTAATTATTGCGTTACTGACAATTGGAACTATTCATTAAATTCATGATTGTAACTAATGACTAATTATCTTGTTAACTATTAAACCAGTCAAAGTTCAAACTTGCAAAATAAGGTCCCTTGAATGATGTTTAGAGGGTACCTTGATGACGAATCATGATCTAAAAGTTGCCAACTGGAATGGCCTTAAGACTCTTATAGGTTGTAGTTCATTGTTAAATTAATGTTTTACTTGGTTGTAACCATTATTTGCTTGGTCTGTTTGTGTCAGGCGGGTTGTAGACACCTCCATGTTCCTCAGAAAATTCGCCAGCTCTAAGACCTTAAATGGTTAAAATCGATGGGAACCTAGGCTTGAGCGTTGCTTATGTGTCTTGGAGGTCCTAACCATTGCAGGGTAGGACGGGCGAGAAGTCAATATTATTTATTAGTCAGTATTACTTATTGTCGATTGATCATCGTTAATTGCATGCAGTCACTTGTTGTATGTCTTATGTCATCTTGTTGTGTTCATCGTGGTTTGCGTCTTATTCGTCGTTGGGTGGTGACGTAGAGTCAAATGTGTTTAGTTCCCTTGTACACGTGCGCACACACCTGTAACAATTTTTTTTTTGCACTTGTTATGAGAGGTTGTCGGTGTAACGAGGAGGATCGTTACATATGGTATCAGAGCGGGTTCGACCCGTGACTTGGGATCGCTACGTCTTTCATTGACATGATTTGATTATGCTGTTGCTAATCGAGTTGATTGTGTGGATGTAGGTAAGCATGGTTAGAGGACACCAAAGAGGCAGACGACGAGGTGTTAGGGGACGAGGCGTGACGCCCCTTGTAGCATCCATGCCTAAGGGGTCTAACCCCCAGGGAGCCGAGCAAGTTCTCGGATAGGAGCAGATAGCAGTTGGTGACGTGGTCGGGATGATGAGATCTTTCCAGTGCATGTCTGAGGCATTGATCATCCGTTTGGATAGAGATGAGGCCAAAGCGTCGACACCTGCTGAGGTTCCATTGCACGCACCAGCCGTTACTGGTTCCATTCACCGTGAACTTGAGAAGGTCAAATTTCCCAAGTTCTTTGGTGCCCCGAATGACGCAGCCGCCAAGGCATGGTTGGAGAACATGGCGATGTGCTTCTCACTTCGCGATTATACCTCCAACATGAAGGTCTGCATGGCAGTCTTTCAACTAAAGGGGAGCGCTCTTATATGGTGGAATACGCTCCTACCACAACTAAACATGGCCGTCGAAGATGTATCATGGGAACTATTCGAGGAATGGTTCCGAGAGAGGTAGATTTCAGAGGAATTCGTTGAGCGTCATCTTAATTGGTTCAACGCATTACGACAGGGAGGTCGTACGGTGCCTGAGTACGTGGCACGTTTTATGGAGCTGCTTCGGTATGCTCCACACCTTAACACAGAGAAACTTAAGGTCAACCGGTTCGTGTTCGGCCTTAACGGAAGACTGTGTGCAAAGGTTAGGATTTTGATGCCTCAAACCTTGCACGATGTCGTCCAAAAGGCCCTCATAGCAGAGGAGGAGCTTATCAGTGGGGGTCATACCAAGGCTCCAGTGAGACCAGTAGGGCAGGGTTCATCTGGAACCCCGCAGCATCAGACACCAGCGAGACATTTGCCGGGATATCGTGGCTTCCAGAGGGGATCCACTTTCACTACACCCTGGAGACTGCCACCTCAGTAGCGGACACCTTATCGGGGACCACAACACCAGCAACAACATCGCCCGCAATAATAGCAGTTTAGGCCTGTTCAGCAGAACAGACCAGGGTTCCAGGCAAGTGGGTCGTCATCTTCTACTTCGGGTACCAGTACTACTGGGCCGAAGAAGGGGTGTTGGATGTGTGGGGAGCCACACTACCAGCGTGACTTTCCTGTGGAGAGGAACAGAGTGTCTGGATCAGCCGAACCCACTACAGTGGGAGATATGGGCAAGGCCCATCTGATTCATGCAGTGATGAATAACCTCCAATTAGATCACTAGTCGATTGTGCCCAAGACGATAGGTACCATCGCTGACCAGACCCTTAGTGTTTTGATAGATCCCGGTGCTACTGAGAGTTTCATTTCTGGTGCATCGCTAAAAAGGATTAAGGTAAAGGCAGTCGACTAGGATGAGTTTAGCTTTGTAGAGATGGCTTCGGGAGCCAAACAGAAGTTTGGAGGAAAAGTTACGGGCTGTGCACTTAACCTGGGAGAGTTTGTCACGAGGGTCAACTTGTACGTCACCATATTAGGATCTTATGACGTCGTGATCTGTATGGATTGGTTGGAATCGCATGAGGTGATACTCAACTGTAAGATGAAACGATTGAGCTTGGTTGATGACGAAGGACAGAGACGTGTGATTGTAGGACGGAACCAGGGAGTCTCCCTGAGGTTCGTCTCTTCCTTACAGTTACGGAAGAGTATGCGCAAGGGGTGTAAGCTTTATGCGATCCTTGCGCTAAACGAAAAGGGAGTAGCAGAAGGTCTAGAACACCTTCCAGTGCTGAAGAAGTTTGCGGACGTATTTCTAGAGGAGTTACCTGGGATGTCGCCCGAAAGGGAATTGGAGTTTAACATAGACCGGAAACCGGGGACCGAACCAATACCAAGAACGTCGTATCAGATGTTGACCCCGGAGTTGCAAGAGTTGAAAATGCAACTGAAGGAGTTGTTGAACCTAGGACTGATACGTCCTAGTGTGTCACCGTGGGGTGCACCTGTTATTTTCATTCGGAAGAAGGACGGGTCGTGGAGGATTTGCATTAACTACCATCAACTGAACAAGGCTACGATCAAGAATCAATATCCCTTACCAAGAATTGATGATATGTTTGATCAAATGAAGGGTGCGACGGTGTTCTCCAAGATCGATTTGCGATTAGGGTACCACCAGTTGCGGATCAAGGAGTATGACCTCCCTAAGACCTCCTTTAAGACGATATTTGGACATTACGAGTTTACGATTTTGCCATTTGGGCTGACAAATGCCCCAGGAGTATTTATGAGTTTGATAAACGGGGTGTTCCGCGAGTACTTGGACAAGTTCGTCCAAGTATTCATTGACGATATTTTGATCTACTCTCGGACGACGGAGGAGCATGACGAGCACTTGCGCTTGGTACTACAGTGTCTGCGAGAGCAAAAATTGTATGGGAAGTTGTCCAAATGCTATTTTTATCAGTCGAGGATTCACTACTTAGGGCATGTCATCTCCGGCAAAGGCATCGCCGTGGATCCGACCAAGGTTGAGGCTATTATGGAATGGCCTGCGCCGATGAATGTCACAAAAGTGCATAGTTTTATGGGTTTAGCAGGATATTATCGACGGTTTGTCGAGGGATTTTTGAAGATAGCAAATCTGATCACGGAATTGCAGAAGAAAAACAAGAAGTTTGTTTGGACTGAAAAATGCGCTGAAGCATTTCGGAGGCTTAAGGAGTTGTTGACAACGACGCTGGTACTAAGGGTCCCTGACATGGACGCAAAATTCTTGGTATGCACAGACACATCCAATGAAGTCTTAGGTGGAGTCTTGATTCAAGATGGACAAGTAATCACCTATATTTCAAGGAAACTGAGAAGGCATGAGGAGAGCTACGTGACGCATGAGGAGAACAGTCAGGTGAAGGAGCGACTGCAGAAATCAAGTCAGGAGTATAAGCGCAGAGAAGATCATCATAAGAGACAACTTAAGTTTGAAGTTGGTGATTTGGTTCTAGCACATTTGAGGAGAGAAAGGTTCCCGAGAGGAACATACAATAAAATGAAGATGAAGAAAATCGGGCCATGCAAGGTCTTGAGGAAATTCGGGGAAAATGCTTATGAGATTGAATTACCCGATGGGATCAGAATTTATCCGATATTCAATATCTCGGATTTCTACGCATATTGAGTTGAAGAAACAGAGACTGGAACTGAGCAGCCAAGAATCCAATGGACGAAGCAAATGCCAGTTGCAGAGAAGCTGCAGATAGAATGCGTACAGGACAAGAGAGTAAGCAAAAGGACCAGGCGAAAGAAATACTTTGAGTATCTGGTGAAATGGAAGAACCATCGAGTTGAAGATGCTAGCTGGGAGATTGAAGAAGAAATACCGAAGCATGGACAGATCATGCAGGATCTCATGGACAGGAGCCCATGAAAAGTTTTCAAGCGAGGGAGTATGATGCAGGAGAATCTCCCACATCAAGTGAGTCGGCGTGGAAGCAATTGGACAACTGGACAACCCAGCACAAAATTTTGAATTTCACCTTGGAATTGTTGCGCGAACATTAATGTGGAAATTTAATGAAGCGCACTTGTATAATGTAATGGACCTTGAGAGGATTTCTCTCGTCCTTAGTAGGTAGACGAAATTTAAAATAGTTAATGTAAAGTAGATAGAATTGAATATGTAGATTAGACAGTTGTAGAGCGCAAGAGGGAAACGGGATATAGACACCCTCATTGTGCATTGTAACATTATTGAAGGATGAGAAGAGCATGAGGAAGCAAAGAGTTGTGTAAGAACACCCATGTACATATATTTGAATTAATAGAGAGAGATTGATTCAAATTCATGGTTTTGTGTCTGTTCTCTGTGTATTGATGATATGCTCATGAATGTTTGCTTCATGTTATACATTTTCTTTTAAATGATGTGTATATGATTTCATGTATGAATTGAATTCTGAAAGGGTGAAGGAATGAGTTTCAATTGTTTCTCTATTTGAGCCAGAGAATTCCTGCAAGGAGTGCAGTTGAAGTGTCCGCAAGGAGTGCGTTGACAGAGAGTTCAGATAGAGATAGCTTTTGTTCTCATTCACCTAGAAGTGCAGTTGAGTACAAGAGTCGTGCAAGGAGTGCGCAGGCCAAGAGAAGTCTCAGAGTTGCGAATCTGAGTAGAGAGTTGAAGGACTGTTGCTACAGTTGTTCGCAGAGTCGAAGTATTCAAACACTTGAAAGTATTTGAAGGTTGCCGCAAGGAGTGCGAGCAAGGAGTTTCTTTCTGAGAACTTAAAATCATGGGAAAAGCTCAGGAAGGATAGGCATTTGAGTTTGTTGAAGAACAATGCAGACAAGTTGTGCCTTGAAGGTTCAAGAGGCATCGTAAGTTTGCGAGCAAGTGGGCGAGTGTCGGAGGAGGAACACTTAGTCATTTCGCAGGAACCACTAGAGAAGGAACGGACGATCGGTATTCTCCAAGGAGAATCCACGAATCTCCATGAGTCGGTAGATCTTGTGGATGTGCAGGGGAGATACGACGACGTATTCCCAAAAGGTTCAAAGCTCAGGAGTGGCAGAGTCGTTGATCAGGGCCATGAGAAATGTTGGATCGACTCGAACATCGTATGTCAGGATTTCGTGAGTAGAAGGGCTGAGAACTTGGTGTCAAGGGTCACGAAGCGCGAGGACATGAGAGGCGGTGAAGTGGCGAGAAGACCAAGAGCCGTCCATATGAGGAGGATAGGTGGCAGAGATCGAAAGATCTCGTGAACTCGAAAGTTCGCAGGGTGAGAGCCCAAACATTGCGTACTCCAAGTCGCGAAAATGCGAGGAGCGAGGAAAAAGGATAGTCATTGGATCTGGGTCGTAGGAGGACCGTTGGATCGAAAACCCCATCGCCTATTGCACATTCGGGGACTCAGAGGTTGAGAGGGGTCACTTTCGACATCAGAAGTCGCGAAGTCCCGAGAGCTGAGGTTCGTGTGGACACGTGGCAGAGACATAAGGTGAGGCCCGCATAGTTGACTGGTGGACACGTGTTGCCTGGAGAGAGGAGTCAACACTCCGTTGAATTCTCACATCTCGGGGATTCGCGGGATAAGAGTGTGAAGGCTCGACACTTCAACCTGCGAGGTCGCGAATAGCGAAAAGATTCATGGGAGGAGTCAACCCAGTGTTGACCTATCGCATCTCGGGAAGTCGTAACAGGAGGGCACGAGAGTTCAACTCACGAACTCACGAAGGTGCGAATTGCGAGAGGCGCTGACATTTAAGCCCTAGCCTATGGTTACATGTGGGGAGGGTGTTGACAAGGAAAGGATCCATAACCATATCACCAGTTCAGGTATTTCAAGATTAGGAAGGAAGAGTCGGAAGCTTCGACTCATGAACTAGCGAGATCACGAGAATTAGTTCGATCTCCCGATTGTAAAGAGGAGATTTCGTGGAGAGGTTGTTGTGGGTACGGATTTCTCGATAGGGAAATAGAAGAGCCTTAGTGTTCTTTGGGCCAACAAAGAAGAGAAGATCCTGTGGGAGGACGTGCTTGCAAGCGCGCCTGCATCATTGAATATCAACCTCTTGTTTAGAATTTGCATTATGCCTCATTGAGAAAATCCCTAGTCCAGGAGATCCTGCAACAAATGTTTTTCCGGGAAATAGAATGATAGTGAAAGGGCCTCACTAGCTGAAACACGATGCCACAGATCCAATGCAACTGATGGTTCATCCATCCGAGTCCTGGTTTGCTTTTTATCCCGAGTTGTACCTCGCCTCCTCAATCAATTTAGGGATATGTTGGAAATATACCTATGTCATTACCATGACGTATACCATGACATAGGCCATAACCTAGAACATGATCTAGACCATGGAAAGACAAGGGATGGCAAGGAAATGTCTAGATATATGTCTAGTTCTAGTTATAACAATGAAAGGAAAGGCAATGCAAGTCAAGGCAATGCAAGGAAAGATATCTCATGAAAAGGATAAGAGAATCTAAACATGGCAAGGCAAGGCGAGGTCTAGGTGTAGGTGTAGGTCTACTCGTTATATATTGTTATACAAGTTATTGAGTTGAAAGATAAGTTTTTATTTTAAATAAGCCCTTGAAGTTATGCTTATTTTCATGCAATCCAAAATATTCCTAATATAATCCAATTAATTACGATAATCCATGTTTCACAACTATGAATATAACTAAAATATATGAATAAAGAAAGCTTATGTTATGACATTGAAATTCTCATGCAATTATTTTATCTAAGATAGATGGGATAACAAGTTGTAGAAGTTCATGCTTAATGAATCCTTTGATTGTAATTTTTACAAACAATTAGTTTTATGAATATCATAATGAAATTACCTTTTAGATGAATTGTGGTTAGCTAAGGCAAGGCAAGGAAATGATAGGCAAGACAATGCAACACAAGGAAATGCAAGGCATGACATGGAAAGGAAAGGCAAGGAAATGCAAAAAAAGACAATGCAACACAAGGCATGGCAAGGCATGGCATGATATGTCATGGGAATGCAAGGCATGCAATGGCATGGAAATGCATGACATGGCATGGAAAGATATGGTATGACATGGCATTGAATGGTAAGGCAAGGAAAGGCATGACATGACAAGGCATGACATGACATGGCAAGACAGAGAAATGCAAGGCATGTCATGTCATGGAATGACAAGGAAAGGCAAGGCATGGCATGGCAATTCATGGAAAGGCAAGACATGACATGGAAAGGAAACACTTGGCATGGAAAGACATGACATGGAATGACATGGTAAGGTAAGGCATAGCTTGACAGGGTAAGGCAAGGCATGGAAAGGTATGGCATGACATGGCATGGCATGATATGGAATGACATGGTAAGGAAACACAAGGCATGGCATGGAAAGGTAAGGAAATGCAAGGCATGGCAGGGCAAGGCTAGCCATGGCATGTAAATTAAAGGTATGGAATTGCATGGAAAGGCATTGCATGACATAACATGGCATGGAATATAAAGGAAATTCATGGTATGGAATAACATGAAAAGGAAACGAATGGCCTGAAAAGGAAAGGCATGGCATGGCATGGAAAGGTAATGCAAGGCATGGCATGGRAAGACAAGGAAATTCAAGGCATGCCATGGCATGGTATGGCAAGGCAAGGTATGGCATGGCATGGCAAGGCAAGGTATGACATGACAAGGCAAGGCAAGGCATGACATGGAAAGGCATGACATGGCATGGAAAGGCATGCCCAAAAGATGCATGAGGTAAGGCTCATTAATATTAAATTGCAATTGCACTGATGGAATTTTTCTTCCTTAGGTTGAATCTAGAAAATACCTTCTTGCACTTATTTTCTTATTATATTTTCTTATTTTCTATTTCTTTTAAGGTCACGACCAATCCACACCAAATCGGTGTATGAGACCCCCTTGTTTGTCGGACAAGGAACCCCCTCCGCCCAATGATTTGACTGGTAAAGTCTATGGAGGTATACATACCCTACCCCCCTCTCTATTTGAACTTGTAACCTCTTAAGAGTAAACACATGTTCTTAACCATTAGGCCCACTCGGGCTGTATGATTGGTGGATTGTTTTTGTACAATGATTGGATCTATGAAAAATTGAGGCATAGAGAAAAATTGGAACCTCTTATTTAGTAATTTTCAAAATTGAAACTGTGTGCAAGGTGTTATATTAAAGTTTTATGTTGTGTTTGGGATCTATACCCTGAACTTAACCACCACATGTTTTGAAACATAGTTGAAAAAAACATTTAATTATAGTTTACACTCATAATTCCATTTATAATTGTCAAAACATGATTAATTATATTATTTTTGGGGTTTACAATCATAATCCACTCATAAAATATGATGAATATAAAATACAAATTTATAAAACATATTATGAAAAATTCCTTGCTATAAGATAAAAAAAAATCTAAAATAATTTTCATATCAAATTTAATAAATAACTTTTTATTTTAGCTTTCAATTATGTAATTTTTTTATAATAATAATCTATTTTTAAGGTTACGACCAAACAATGTTCTTAACCATTAGACTCTTCTAATCCTTTATACTCTTGTTTTAAGAGTTTAAAAAGCCTTGAATCACAATTTTTGACCCCTATGATATGCTAGTTGACCTAGGTTCAAATTGCCAACACTTAGTTATACGTCACCCACTTTTCGCGACTGTATAAATTATAAAATATGTTTTTATGCAAACAAATGTATCGTTCACTCATTTAATAATTCACTATTTTTTCTCAATATTTTTCTGTAAACAAATTTATAGTTTGCTGATTTTTGGCGGCCGTGTAAATTATAATTTATTTTTTAAAACAAATTTATAATTCGCTATTTTTCGCGACCGTTTAAAAAATAAAATAATTCTTATGTAAACAAATATATAGTTCGCTCATTTAATAATATCGCTAATTTTTTGCGACCGTATATTATAAAATATTATTTTAAACTGTCTACTTCAGTAATTGTTGGGACTCTGTGAGATAGCTGTCGTCTCTTATTTTTGACAGTCAGTTGTCGTCTCTTTTTTTTGGCAGTGACCTCAGCTGTTGTCTCTATCTTGGGAATATAAATATCTTATTATTATTATTTATATAATATCAATCTTATACATCAATTTGATGTCTGGCAACTTTAAAAATATCTTATTATTATTATTTATATAATAATAATTGTCTCACATTGCTGCTAATCCGACATCTACAGAATTCTGAGGTTTCTTGCTTCTTATGGTGTTTTTACTGAAAAAGGAGAAGCCGATCAGGCAGACGATGCGGACACCAAGAAAATAAAGTACGGCTTGACGGCCATTTCGAAGCTGCTGGTGCGTGATGGAAATCAACAATCCTCTACGCCTTTTCTGCTCCTCGCAGTGGACAAAGTCTACCTAGAGGCTTATCAACATTTGCACGATTCTGTCTTGGAAGGTTGCTACCCATTCAACAAAGCTTATGGTATAAGTCCCTGGGAATATGTTGGCAAAAATCCTCTGCCGATGCATACATACCTTCGAGCATATGTATGCATGGGTATGTTCGAGCATATACCTTCTGCCAATGCAGTCATGATGAAGGTGATGAATTCTTCTACGGTTTTGCATTGGCCTAACAAATTAACTTATGCTACTATTATTATCCTTACATCTTGAGGGCTAAAAGAAATCCTATCATTATTATTATTGCAGTGCATTTTGCACGATTGGGAGGATGAGAAATTGCTGAGAAAAAGCTACGAGGCAACGCCAACAAACGGGAAGGTCTTAATTGTGGAGGCAGTTGTTGACGAAGCTCAAAGTATGTCGAGGCGATTGGGATTGTTATTTGATATAACGATGATGATTTATACAACGGGTGGGAAGGAAAGAACATAGGAAGAATATAAAGGGTTTTTCCAGAGATCAGGCTTCCCCAGCTACAGGATCATCAAGTTGCCTTTCCTTCAAGCGCTCATAGTTCTCTCTGTTGAGAATTGGAAGAATTAATCTAAAACAGAAAACCAGTTTGTATTACATTACCAACAAACTCAGATACAATACGTACATAAATAGTTGGAATGAGATCCAACTTATTCCACTTATTGTGGGAGAGGTTGAGGGAATATCTCAACCTCCTCCTGCTACCCCCAACATAATCCCTAAACTCTAGGAATCCCTAATGAGTCATTATTAT